>VMBQ01001696.1:103904-128994 GCA_007657795.1 Dreissena rostriformis
CACCATGAAACCAAGCAATCACGTTTGATCACAATAGGGGTAAAATACACTTGCGAAAAATAAAATAAATATATAGTCTTTTATATATGAAACCAAACATCCATATTATATAGATTTATGGTTTCATATATAAAATGCTAGATTTTAAAGTGATTTCAATATACATGAAAAGACAGTTCAATTTGCACAATATGCAGTTATTTTTTTCCATATGTATGCTCATATTTAATAATAATGTCATTCAATGTAAACGAAACGAAAATTCATTCAATGCAAGATAAAATTACCATAACATTTAAAGATTGTAATGAATTCCGGCCTTTTTAGGGCTTTGTTTTATAATTGATTCAATGCACCTCTTACACTTTCGATCGCTGATTAAAATTAACAATATCACATCCACACCACTTAAAATTATTGTCAAATTATTATTTTGGAAATATTATTTATTAAGGTCTTACTATAAAAAAGAATACAGTAAATGTATAGTTTTGTGTTGTGGAATTGTCAGTGTTGAGTCTTCCGACCACCTTTACTCTGATGCTAATAACTAATTAGTATTTTTATAAAGAGGAAATTATATTTATGAATTTACATTTATTGGTACTAAATTGCAATATTATTCAGGTGTTTTAATGTTTGTTTCGGATTTTCTTTATCAATTTATTGACTTAACAAAAGCCCTTTATATATGTTATACGTTGCTGTAACCAGTGCTTTTTGCCAACCAGTCAGTGCGCATGCGCGGAAAATCCCGAATGTAAACAATGACATTCAACTGGTCTATTGGTACCAGTAATAATTGTGGTACTAAACTGCTAAATACTTTGAACAATAAAGGATATGATACAACAATTTCACTCAATTTGTTAAGAAAATATGAAGTGCAGGAACTGGCAAGTGGTGTTTCTTATGCAACGATAAACAGCTTTTCCAATTAAGAAATGGTTTTGTGGTGAAGTGTTTTTTATCACTTAAATATCTTATCTTCTATATTACTTAGAAAACTTTAATAAAGAGAAGTCTACTGTATTTTAAGAAAAGCATTTCTTAAATGTATATTGCAACAACATAAATTAATAATGAGGCCATCCTTAAAAAATTGTTTGTTTGGCATAACCCGACCCAGGTAAATTTGGGTGGGTAGCAGAGCTCCAGATAAGGGTCGTATTTTCGTAATTAAGAATTATTTTCANGAGCTGCACATTTTGAGTGGTGAAATGTCAAGGTCATCCTTCAAGGTCAATGGTAAAAAAATAAAAAATAAAAAAAAAATCAAAGCGGCGCAGTAGGGGGCATTGTGTTTCTGACAAACACATCTCTTGTTACATTTTGTTTGAATAAGACTCATTTTGAACACTTTAGCACAAAATGTGTTTTTTTTTGGAAAAATCACCATTTTTATAAAATACAAATACAAAAGCATATAGTATGTATTTTGCTACTCATATTCATGTTTTTGTGTAAACGTCAGCAAGGCTTAGGGAATAAAAAAAATTAATTGAAGTGTAAACATGTAGGGTGCATTCAGTCGACTGGATCCGACCGGACAGTGGACGGAGAAGTTGCTGGAGGTGTTGCCCACAGGTCGCCTTGGTAACTCCCAGGAGCTGGCCAACCTGGTATCCTACATGGTCAGTGACTACTCCAGCTGGATGACCGGCGAGGTGAGACCAAGTGTCTGCTGTACTGAAGTATAACTAAACCAATGTTACCGGTAGTCACAAAGCTCTAGCTAAAAACACGCTTAGTTCATGCATCATCAGTTATTGGTTAAATGTATTTTTTTTCCCTACAGTCTGTCCACATTCTATATTCTATTTGATACAATTTGGTAATATGTTGTAATTATACAAAAATGTAAATGATATATGAGCAACGCTCTGGGAAAACCAGGATTAATGCATGTGCATAAAGTATTTTCTTAGATTAGCCTTTTCAGTCCAAGCAGGCTGATGAGGGACAACACTTTCCATTTTAAAGAAATTTGGGGTTTACAGAAAGTATCTTCTAAACGAAAATCTTGTCTAGGCGGAAAGCGTTGTCCTCAATTAGCCTGTGCGCAATCTGGGATTATGCACATGCATTAAGCCTGGTTTTCCCAGAGTGTGGCTCACATTTCTTCTAAAAAGGTGTATTCTGGGCAAAATGACTTCTTAACTTAAAATAGAATTGAATCAATTTATATTTTATTGCATTCCTATGTCCTTATTTTTGACAAGTTGCGTGTGGACAAGTTTTAATTCTACTGTTTTTGTAAAAATGGTAAAACTGTTCCAACACATATAGCATTGTGAAGACTAAAAATGCAATTAAGAACTTACTTAACAGACTAATTGTTGCAGCAGAATCTGAATTTTCTGAAATTTATTTACTTAATATAAGCATAACATGTTTATAATGAGCAACTTACATTTACCCCTATCTTATCCCCTGCTAATAAAAAAAAATTCAACTTCAATTTCTGTTTCGCTAATCCGAGACTGATTTGTTTGAAAAAGACTGATTAAAAAATCTTGAGTTCAGCTTGATTATTTTTTCTTAATCCTCCTATCACTATAAAATTTATGAAAACTTATGATAATACCCTTATTATTTGCACAATTCACAAGTTTTATGGCCTCTAAGCACGATAGGTACAAACGTTTGTTGATCCGTGATATGTGAATATTCCATTAAGATAAAAACAGGAGAGCAATTGCCGAATCGGTATACGTAACCGATTGACATGATTCTGACTTTAGTTGTAGGAATTTGATCTTTATTGTGGATTGTGAACCCTTTCAGGTGGTGAAGCTTGATGGAGGGGAGTACTATGGACGCGCAGGCTCGTTCAATGAGCTGCGTGCGGTCACCACTGAGCAGTGGGACATGCTGGCTCAGATGATCAAGTCCACAAAGGGATCCTAGGGAACTAGATATAGCACTTGCTTTGGGAAAACTGGGCCTAATGCATGTGCGTAAAGTGTTGTCCTAGATTAGCCTGTGCGGACAACACTTTCCACTTATACTAGAAGAGACTTTCTTTAAATGAAAAATACCATAAACGCGGACTGCACAGTCTAATCTGGGACGACACTTGACACACATTAAGTCCAGTTTTAACATACCAAGGCTCATATATAGCACTCACTCAACAAGCAAACATCTTTTTGATGTTAAGCTCTGCCAAAATTAACCGTCAATATCTGACTTTATTATGCTTACCAAAAGGGGGGAGCATATAATCAATGCTTTGTCTGTCCGAATTTTAATTTTGATCGAATTAAGTTTGTGTGTGGGTCTGAAACAAATTTCCCTAATAATCATTTCTCTCCTATCTGCCCTACCTAATGTCCATCCTTCTGTTACACTTTTTGTTTCAGCACTTATATTTTAGGGTGGACATGCTCATATTGCCAGGTTCTTCTGCTCTTTTGATTTTTCAGGGAGTCATTTCTCTTTGGATAATAATTCCTTTCAGCCATTGATCTCAAAAACTAATAAGTAGAATTTTATTTCACAAAATATGCAGAAGCTTTATTGGGGGAACATGTGTACATTTTCTGGGTTGTTCTGCTCCAATAAGTTTCAAGGGAATTCTTGCCCTTTGTGACATTTTCTAATGAATTTCAGTTTCTGTGTCAGACTAATGATCTGAAATCGATGAAACTTTATATGCAGTATGCCTACAGGGTTGACATGATTATATTGTCACATCATTCCACTTCAATGTCAGGTCAATGTCATTGTTCTGGTCTGCTGATCTTACATGGAGTAACTGGATCAATTTCTTGTTCCCATGCTTTTACTTTCACTCATGCATAGACAAAGCGCATAATCGGGGAGCATCCATGAGTTTCATTATATTATTGTTTACGTAATATCCCCCCAGGGTGAATGGGTGTACCATACTGTATGATAAATCAGACAAATTAATTTGTCCAACATTTACTCATAAATATTTAGATTTCATGTAAATGGTACACTATTTGGATGATGCTTTGCATTTGAAATCTGAACTGTGCAAATAAAAGATCTGTTGCAGACTTCAAGCCCTTATGGTGAGAAGTATGATGCACTTCCAAATAAAGGTTCAATTAATATACTAGTATGTGTATCACATTTGATTGCATATTAATAATGACACAAAGCTTAAGTTGTTAACTGTTACTGTTTTTTTGTGCACATTTTTTTATTATTATTCATTGGTGTTGTTCTTCTGTTTGTTATGTAGAGTTGATTTGAAGATACAATGTATCTACAATCTATGATATTTATGTTTTGCTTTATTGTTGACTTGGATAAATTGCCATGTCCATATACTTTCAATAAATACTACAGAAGTTTGCAACTATCTAATTGTTTTTATTGTTCACCAGAACACTAGTTTTACTCGTAAATCCAGCTAGCCCAGTACTATTTCACTGGAATATTGTAATAAGACAACGTACATCTCTAGATAGTCCAGTATTTCACTGGAATATTGTAATAAGACAACATACATGTCTAGATAGTCCAGTACTATATCACTGGAATATTGTAATAAGACAACGTACATCTCTAGATAGCCCAGTACTATATCACTGGAATATTGTAATAAGACAACGTACATCTCTAGATAGTCCAGTATTTCACAGGAATATTGTAATAAGACAACGTACATCTCTAGATAGTCCACTATTTCACTGGAATATTGTAATAAGACAACGTTTATCTCTAGATAGTCCAGTATTTCACAGGAATAATGTTTACTTGTATCTCTCTGGTATATAAAGGTATGAGTGTGAACTATTGCAAGCGGTTTACTAGTTCTGTCAAGTACAATAGTGGCATGCTCATTGCTCAACTCTCGTTAAACCAGAGTCAATGTGGCTCTCTATCTCAAACCTTCAACGCCATTGCAGAAAATACGAGAGGGTCTAAAGACCCCAGGTCACTCACCTGAGACATGTAGAAACTAAAAATGTGCAGAGTTTGTTATGTTTGTGTAATAACTTGTTTTTATCAAGGTTATTTACTCTGTTCTGTACTACACATATCTGATCGTGTGTGTGACAGTATTAGAACAAATAAAAGTTTTTCTATAAACATTAAAAAACTAGGATGAAGCCAATTATGAACAAACTTAATAGAGGAACACCAAACATTAAAATTATTAAAACACATAGCCTTTGCGGTTTCAGCGAATTAGGTTACGACTCCGTGTTCAACGGATTTGTAGTCCAGTGCTCTACCATGCTAGTCAGTGCTCTACCATGCTAGTCAGTNACCATGCTAGTCCAGTGCTCTACCATGCTAGTCAGCCCAGGGGAAAGGATCAAAAGGCTGAGTGACAAATTTATTTAACTAATTTATTAGGTTAAAGACAGGGCTTCAAGCACTGATCCAAGGTTTGTATTGTCAGTATTAATTTCCACAATGAGCGTACCTCCAAAATGTAGACCAAGGCAATAAGCAGCAACAAGACGCAAGTATTCAACATATTTATTGTGAGATATGCCTATATACAGGATATGGGTGTACCCAGTACAGGTGACAGTGCTTGTCAACATTGCAGGTGAAGGTGCTTGTACACAGTACAAATAAGGCTTGTGTTGCTGTAATACAACAATTCATTCAGTCTCTTAACACTGTCATGCAAACTTTTGGAGGCACTAGAGATTTGTTAACACTTCATACATTTTAGAATTAAACATGATATATTCTTGTAAAAGCATTTGAAATTACCACCAGAGTAAACAACAGTCAACAAATTGTCTCTGCTTAAAACTGTCCCATAAATACTATTTCTTATGCTTCATATTTAATAAAACAACATTAAGTAACAATGCTTCATACAAAATGCACTTAGTTCATACTGTCTGTACACCATATCTTCATACTTGAATAAACAACTGAACATTCTAGTAAACAAATGTTAGATATTCCCAGAGAAACAATTTGGTATTCTTCAGAATTCTGGCCAAGAAGGTGCAAAAGGTCCTAATTCGCTCACCCTAGACACAAAGGAACAGAACTGTTCTGAGCAACCTCTGTGATGTTACAAGAACCATTTAAGAACTCAGCCAAGATATCATTAAAGCAAATGTTCTGAGCAAATTTAATTATGATAGGGCAAACAATATGACTTCTAGACTGTTCACAAGGTTCAACTATACACATGTCAGGAAAACTGCCCTGGCAACCATGTTTTTTTAAACAGACCCTATCCATTTGTGATTTTGGTCAAGATATTATTCCAGGAAATTGTATGAGCAAGTTTCATGAAGAATGGAAAAACAAGGGCTGTGTTTGAACACAATGCCCCCCTACTGATTTGAAGCCGCATGGCAGCTATTAAAGAAACAAGGTTATATTTTGAATGTAAAGGTCACAGTGACCTTTGACCTAGTGACCTCAAACCATGTTTGATTATAGATGTCAATGAGATGCATGCACATGTGAAGTTTAAAGAACATAGACTCAAGAGTTTTAATTTTATGAGCAAGGTTAAAGTTTTGGGACTGAATGACAGACAGACAGGCCAAAAACAATATACCCCCTTTTTTATGAAAATGAGACTTAGGTTCACAAGGTGTGAATATAGCCATAAAAGGACAAGTGCCCTACCAGTGAATCAAAACCATTTTTGAACTCGGCTTACCAAATGTTGTAAACAAGTTTCATGCAGATTGGGCAAAATATGTGGCTTCTAGAGTGACAACATACAAAAGACAAAAGGTGATCACAAAAGCTCACCATGAGCATGTTTTGCTCAGGTGAAATCAAATATAAATTTAAAAATACAAAAGCTCATGTAATAATACGCTGCATAAGGTGAATTTCTGTGACTTGTACAAGGTACAAAGCAAAAATAAGTATCATACAAAAAAGACACCAAGTATAAAATATGGCCATAATGGCACTCATTCACTGAACCGAGTTCAACTAAAACTGTGACTGATATACACTGTCACTTCAAAATAATGTGGATGACCGGGTCCACGCCAAGGACCTGCCATACAAACGGAGCGTGTAATAATTTTAGTGCTTTGTTCTAATCAAACGATAATCATAGTTAAACTGTCAAATGCTCAACAGATTGGTCAAAGCAATAAATCAAGCACCACCACTTTTGAATTACCTCAAAACATTTGAGACAGAAATGGGAGGAATGAGAAAAAACAAACCCGCATTATATTGGATTCCACTTTATAACATAGTGTGTTGTATTGGATTTATAGTGCAGCACTAAAAAATCTTCATGAAGTCTTTGCACAAGAATATAGTCAGTAACATGTAGACAAGACAAAGTTAAAGATATAATGCATTGATTCAGTACCAGTGTATACTGAAACCAAGTCACCTTTACGAAATAGACAGTAGCCAAAAGATTATTTATCATGTGGAATTATGCTTAAATCCTTCTTTTTTCATTTCTTTATTTTTTTATTATTCAATACAAAACATACAATTTATACATGTATATGATAAAAAAGTGATATCATGTGGCAGTAATAATGTTCAACCATAATATACAAAATATGCTAATATATACACATATGTTTAACCTTTTGTTTTCATTTAGTTTAAACAAGTGTTATGCGTATTTTTTTTACTTTGGTTGTTTGTGATAGATGCTTTTTTAAAAAACAGAATCAGTATAAATAAAGATGAGTTGCATAAAGTGGGTAGATACATGCTTATATCCTGTGGGTAAAGGTTCAATATAAAGTTAACTGTTCTCCCTGCAGTGGTTATTTTTCAAAGAATTAAAATACTGTTTAAGTGTTTGGTACACTGCCACTCAAGGAACTTGTTTTACATAATTAGTTTGAAATCCATAATCATGCAAGTTTAGTCAAAATCCATAGGGTTTCAGGTAAGTATTGATGCCGGACAGTGACTGTACATGATGGTTCACCCTTACATCTCATTCTCTGTTGAGGTAATAAATAAAAGAAAGAATGGCTATCAAAATAAATAATTAGCATATACAAACATTACTGGTACCATACTTATTTTGTAAAGCATAAAAGCTGCATTGATGTCTACATCACAACGTATGAACATACTTAAATTTAATACAGATTGTCTTATTATGCTTTAAGGAGATGAGAAATGATTAGAAATGAGACAATATCTAACACTCGGTGGATACAAAGATGTAAAAACAAATAACAAATGTTCTACAAAGCTTTCAAAAAATTGCATAACACTTTTGGCAACACTGCTTAAAGCTGCTATGTAACAGATTTGAAAGGACAAACAAATAGTTCAAATATAGTTTTTATATAATGGGTTAAACTTCACTGCAGGAATTCCTATGCTATCTATTCATAAACCCGGATATAACATAAGGAACTTAACAGTTTGCGAAATGGTGTAATGTTTTTAGTGATGTGGTAAACATTTTCTGAATTAATTTTTTTATAACTCATTGCTGAAGATTAAACAAACAATCTGCAGTTCAACACATGAAGCAGTTTAAATTTAAATGGCTCTACTAAATCTTAAGTGTCCTATGTGTTTGTTGTTGTTATACAATCTATTATAACATGAGATTAGGCTTCAGGCAGTGTTAACAATTATGACATGTTTATTACAAACAGCAATTAAGGTGTACCATATATAAATTGTATCAATAACAAAACAACTGTAAACACACACCAATATAATGTATATAGGTATGCAACAAACATATAGCATTAAGCAGAAAATGGAAAACAACAAAAACAAAATCAAAACCTAGTACTTGCTAGAAATCAAAATACAAGAAGCAAAAACACTATCGAAAATAATCTATAACATCAGTGGGTACCATCAAACAATGTGCAAAAACACAAAAGAAACAATATATAACATCTGTGGTCACCATAAAAAATATGGGTGCATTATCTTAGTAATACATGTACAAGATATTTTACATACAGTTACCTTTGTTTTGCATAAACTTTTTTACACACTATTTTCTGTGTTTACCCTCATTTTATTTGCAAACATAAGACATATGTGTCATGCAATACTAAATTGCTAGCAAAAATTGCAATCATGCACAAACATTCCCTCATACATAAGAATCATTTTAGTCAAAACTTTCCTTTGTGTAAAAAAATAAATAGTTTAAGTTCACTATAAAGGAGGCTTTGACAGTATTGCGAGCAATACAGGAGTCCACTTCCGCTAAAAACACCTATCATTAAAAGATTGTGCATTACATTTATATTGCCTTTTTCTGAACATGTGTAATGTTTTATAAGTTATTTTATAAAATCAAAAGTCATACTACAGTATTAAATTATTTGTCAACATAAATCAGAGCATTATTCTCACATCCAAGAACAAAAACCCTTAAAGCCTTTGTATCTACTCACATTATTATCAACTATATTCATTACTGTCAGAAAATGACCACGCCACAACCATACTTCAACCTAACGCACACTATGATAATGCTTAGCTTCATAATGCCTTAACAAATTATTGTTGTTTTTTTACATGTTAATTGTAAACCATAATGCTACGATAACCTCAATGAAATAAATAATATGAGTCAAGCAAATTTAATGCGATTGATAAATGTACCAGTAGCCTGGCCAAAGCATGTTTCATTTCCTCAAACGAAACATCAATGTGATTTTATACCTACCTTAATGTTGTGATTTAGTTTTTATAAAGTTTGATTTTTCCTCAAATGTTTATCGTGTAGACATGGTCCAAAACCTTTAGAATTTAATTAAGAATTTTAAAAAATGAAAATGTATAAACAAAATCAACATGGCTTGTCACCATAGGTTGACATATGCCCCCTTTTTCCACATTTTCCAAACCTAAACGCAAAGTGTTTTTTTTTCACATTTTTCGAAACCTAAACGCAAAGTGTGACAAAATTTCAGACGGACAGACAGATCACTACTATATGCCCACCTTCTGGTGCATAAAAATACAAAACAGGACAATTTATCTCACCAGCAAAGCATACGACTGAATGAATATAATATCTATTTTGTTAAAAAAAAAGTTTAAACAAAATTGTTGTCATGTTATAGATACTCAAATTTTTGTTGAACTTTAATTAAGCTGTATGTCCCTTTTTTATTAGAAGTTGTACAATACATTATACTTTGTCTAAATACAAATCTACATATTATGATAGAATAAGTGTTCCATAAGGTGCAAACAGAATACATTTCCATATTGCATCAACACAAGCTCTAAAGATTACTTCTAATTTCATGAAGGGTCTTTTTTTTAATATGTACTGTAATTATTCTCAGTTTTCTGACACTTAAATACCTTAATTGTCCATGTCCGAAAACTTAGATACACAAAATATTCCCAAATTACAGGTGTCCAAACATTTAAGGACACCATGACAATGTTAAGATATGGCTAATTTAAGCCCATGCTTTTCAAATACCATGCGGTATATTTCATTATTTATTTTACATTTTAGTATATTTTATGTTGGTGATGTTTGCTATTTTTTTTTAATTTCATCATACCATTATTCAATGTCACTATAATCTATTGGGTGTAAACAGTTTATTAACCACAGACCGCTTATTTCCACTGGTTTTACAACCGTCATCCTGTTGTAAAAACACATGCTTACTGTCTCAACGGATTAACGCAAACAGATAGGAATTCTGATAAAATATTATTGTGATAAAATGAATTCAAATTTAGAGTCATCAACTATGGGAAAAAATCAGCTGTCTGAAAAAATCACACAAAAAATGATTATTTTAGCTACAAATGAGTCTCTGAAAACATAGAGTGCCCGAAAACTTACAGTACGGTAAAAATTCTAAATTTTTGGACACTCTAAATTTTTTGACACCCCCATTTTCAGCCAAAATAATTCTTTTTTGTGACTCTAAATTTTCGGACATTCGGGTTTTCTTTACTTAATGACTCTAAATTTTCGGACAGTTTATTTTACAATTCTAGTTTACCGGAACTCTGCACGGTTGCTCTTATCTTATCATGCAATTTTACAACCAGATTATTGTCATAAAACCAGGCAGACGAATGTCTTGAGGCAATGGAACATTACAATTGTGTTATTGGGTTAATAACTATGTACATGTATACCAGTAATAGACAAAAGTAACTTATACTGTACGGGGTGGTATTTTACAAGCAAGTGCAATTATTCGTTGGAATAATTGACACTATACACATGGCATACCCGTATCCAATCGTCAATGCAATATTTTTTAGAGTGTTTCTGTCTCCTGTATTTTTCCTGTATTTTTTGTCTCTTAATTTTCTCTTTTTTAAGTGTCACAAAACTTAGAGTAATTACAGTAATTACAGTAAGGAAAATCTCAATTATTAGCCTAAATAGAGTTTCCACATATAAGCATGGTGTCTAACAAAATTGCATAGAAAGTACAGTACATAACAATAACAACATAACAAAGTATCTAACAGTTGACAATAAGTTAATATAGATTATACATTCAATGAATAAATACATACGTGGCATGAGTTCAACAAAAAAATAATGTAGTAAATTCATACCAACAATTTTACAAAATGTACAAAGACAGTCTCTTTTGACTGTCTTCAAACTGAAATACTTTGTTTGAACCAGAAAATTATAATCATTGCATAGCCATATCATGCAAGTTAAAAAAAAATCTATAATAAAGAATTATAGTGGAAAACAATCACCTGAATTGCAAATATGAAGGTGTCTGTCACATTTGACTATTGATTATCCTATATGTAAGCTTTGAAAACTTAAACTTCATTATAATGTATAAACAAATGAAATGTATATTTTTTATTTTTTTCATTCCCCCACATTTTTATACTTATTTTGATTGCTTCAAGATAATGTTAATGTTCATGCAAGCTAACACCAGTAACTTCTATGCAATGCAATTATTACAGTACAATCTGGATTTCTCAATACGAAAATATGACATCGCAATTTGTCTGTTTTACTTTCTCACATGAAAGCAGTGTTTTTGATTTCAGTTCATGTACATTGCTATGTGAATCTTTGATCATACAAAACAAGATTCCATGCAATACAACATTCTTACCCACACAAAAGCAGTGAAGTGCAATGTTTGTCATGTAAGAGCAATGTCGAGAATGAACCAAAATGAAATCATGGCAACAATTTGCAAATAATTTGTATTTAAATTTATGCAATCAAACAGAGGTACCTGGCTGAAAGGAGCCATTATAATGATAATAAAACAAGTAAATACAATTAATCAACAAAAGTATATAATCATTTTGTGAAGTTTTTTGGTGAGTTATTTGCTGAAAGGTCTGCTCAAATTAAATATTTGACAAAATCATGAATTACAAGTTAATAGATTATGTGAACATGAAATATATTGTGCATGCATATAAATAAATTAAAATTGTCATGGGGAGATGAATTTCCTTCTCCTTCTGGACTATTGAGCAATGTCATACACGTCATAAATTTTCACTGCGGGACATGTTCTTAATTTCCGGGACAATCCCGGACGTATGGCGTGTATGGAGGTCTTGATTGAAGTTTTCAACAAGTACTGAATTAGTAGCAACTTTTAATGCAATGGCCAATAATGTACTGTAAGGTGTGATTGAAATCGGCGATACTCTGCACCAACTTTTAATGGAGGTTGCCACGAATGTGTAGCATAGTAATGAGGTAAGTTGCCATTAATGTGTAGCATAATTATGACAGTCACAAATAATCTTCAATAATTTGTGTAGTGTTGCAAATAATGCACAGTAACTTGTGATGGATATTATCAATAACAGGTGTGATAAGTGTGTGGGACTTCACCTGGGCAATGATAATTCAACCTCAAATGAACAACTAGGACGATACCCCAAGACACAATGCCTCTTGTGCCTCAAAGACTCAAGTGGATAAGATTATATATGCAAATAACAAATGTAACCTCATTTAACATTATGCAACAACAAATAAATTATCTAACAACAAATATAAAACCGTAAAACAGTAGCAAAATCTTGAAAAAAATTAATCTTTGGACGATTTACAAAAAGGTAGTTAAAAAAAATTATGTGGAAACAATTTAACTGGATATCCTCGAAACTATGAAAAACAGTCTGGTTAAGAGGACTCTCTATTAATATAAGATGACCAAGAATAAATGGAATTATCATTATCATGTTTTTTTTTAAATTTCTATATTCATAATGTTTACATCATTCTAAATATATAATACAATTAAATGGGATTACCTTTGGTTTCAAAACAGTTCTGGGTTTAAGACTTAGAGGACCCAGTTGAGCAGGTTTCCATTGTTTAAACACAATGTAAAAATAGAGTGATCCAAAAATCAGGCTTTACAAAATAGTTTAGGCAAGCTAAAAATGTTTTGAATAAAGCTATCTTAAGAAATAAAAATCCTATTATAATAACATTATACAAAAAGTTAAGCGGGACATTTCATTCAATGAGAATGTAAATTTATGAGACAAAAAGGAGCATTTAATGCACAAGTTTGAAATTTTAATTTTATCTGTAACGTCAAACAATTTTATATCATGATTTGTTAACACATTTTGGAGTCAATGTGTATAACAACTACCTCACAGCTAAGAAACCATATATTCAATACATGATATATCAGTATCCCTGAACAAAATACTGCCTATCATGTTATTAAGCTATCATACCACTTCATTAAACACCCCCATTCACGTGGTCTGAAGATTAGAGCTCTTGTGCTTCTCTATAGAGCCTTTAAACTCCATCGCCTGCATCCAAATGGAAGTGGAACACATGAAGTACAGCAGTATGAGCATGATAAACACCAGCAGTATCGTCTTGTTCTTGCAGACGCGCACCTGTGAGATCTTCTTCCTCGTCACAGACATGACTATCGCCGCGGCGACCAGCGCCACCACTAGGAGGCCTACAGTCCACTGGTTGCCGATATGGAATACCGCCTGAATGCAGGAAATAGAGCATGTGAAACTTGTTCAATAAGATTATAAAGGATACTGGAAAAAGAAACTCACTACCACTCAACAAGGAATGTGGTAAACATTTTCATTTCAAGTTAATACATTTTTCAATCAATATATATAACTAAGAATATCTGTGGATATCTGCGGATGAAAAAAATATCTACTTTCGTAATGATCAACAATTTAAGGTTTCAATTTTATCCCTGAAAAATGTAAAAGTAGTTTGATGACACATTTGAAGTTTCAATTTAATAATTTGAGAAATCTGTTCATTCCATCATTGTATGCTACTGCCATAACTCAGGAATGAGTGGACCTTTGGCATGAACAAAATGTGTCTTGAACAGCTACACTTAATGGTGATTCTATACTTTATCTTTCAATCTAATTGCTTGAGAGATGTGGTCTTCAAAATATTCCCTCCCTGATGGAGTAAGCCAATCCTACCAATGTTTGCTCATAACCAGTAACTACCCACACATAGTGCCCCAAAATAACTTATAATATTATAAAATGAATTTAAGTGAAGTTAAATATAATTTTTACGTCATATACCAATCATACTGCAAAAGTGAATGAGAAAAGGGGATCTAATAAATAATGATCAGTTCATAAAGAGAAAGACTGAATGGGTTCATAAGTTAATATATTGGATTTGAAAGTCTCTTTATGTGAAAACTATACAACTCTGCGTACCCTTGAATGCTTGCCAAAATGCTTCAATGAACACGGGGCCACGATGGACCTAAAGTGCTCACCAGAGTTCAAAGTACACCAATGTCGAAGACTTGACATAGTGACCTACTTTTTGACCCCACTTTACCAAGATTCAAATAAGGCCATGATATTGTCAAGATACACATTCTGAAAAAGTTTTATCAAGATAAAGTCATAAATGTGGCCTTTAGACTGGTTACAAGCTTTTTCTAAGATTTGACCTGGTGACGTAGTTTTTTAATGAACATGATAAGATTCATACTTGGACCTAGTAATGTAAAGATAAACATTCTGACTAAGTTCTGACCCTTAAGAATTGAACCAAGAAACTCCGTCTTAATTTTGTCAAGATAAACATTCTGACCAAGTTTCATGAAGACTAATTCATAAAGTTTGCCCAAGTTGTGATAAAAAAAAGATTTGACCTTGTGACCTTATTTTTGGCTGCACATGATCCGGGTTCAAACTTGACCTAAATATTGTTGAGATAAACATTCTAACAAGTGTCATCAAGATCTAGTAAAAAATGAGGCTTAGATAAGGTTACAAGGTTTTTCTAAGATTTGACCAGGTGACCTAGTTTTTGGACTCATTTGACCTAGATATAAACTCCACTTTGATATTGCCATGATAAACAGTCTGACCAAGATTGAGTTATAAAAGTGGCCTCTTGACTGAACATAATTTTTCCAAAATTTTGTCTGATAACCTTGTTGTTAAACACACATTTCCGAGATCTGAACTCTGCTTAGAAATTGTCAAGATACATTCTCACCAAGATTTATCAAGATTGAGTCCTAAATATGGCCACTTTATTGGTTGTAAGGTTATTCTAAGATTTTACCTGGTGACCTAATTTTTGGATGCATGTGACCCTGATTTGTACTCTGCTGA
Source organism: Dreissena rostriformis (assembly GCA_007657795.1). NCBI lineage: Eukaryota > Metazoa > Mollusca > Bivalvia > Myida > Dreissenidae > Dreissena > Dreissena rostriformis. The sequence goes on from VMBQ01001696.1 coordinate 119,436, forward strand.
GATATTGTCAAGATAAACATTCTGAATCAGTTTCATCAAGATTGAGTCATAAAAGTGGCCTCTAGAGTGATAACAAGCTTTTTTTAAAGATTTGACCAGGTGACCTTCTTTTTGGACGCACCTTAGTCAGATTCAAACTCGGTCAAGATAAACATTAATTATGACCTAATTTTAAGATTGGATGACAAATGTGGCCTCTAGTGGGATAACAATCTAAAACTTGATGACAAACGACACACAACCAACAATGACCCAGACATAAGATGGCCACAAAAGCTCACCTTAAGCACTTTGTGTGCTGTATTGTACTTCACCATTAAAACTTATACAAGTTCACCAAACATGCCCTCATAGGATTACATTCCATTTATTATATACCTTTTGTAACGTTTTATTATTCTTTTTTCATGTCAATGCATTTAGCTGAGTTACTGTAACTGCTGAGGCTGGCAAAACATTAGTATTGACATAAAAGGTAGTCCTGCTTCTAGCATGAAACAGAAACAGAAAATGCTAGAAGTGAATACTAATTGTAATTTTCACTGTTGACTACCATGTGTACTGGTCCCAGAAAATGAATAGATATATAATAAAATTCTAAACAAGCTGGGCTGCAGCAAACACAAAACAACAAACCGCCGCACAATACCTGCGAGCAGTTGGGCATGTGACCTCCTTTCTGCTCAAACTCAACCTTGATATTCTCAACCTCCACTCGACTCTTCTCTGCAGGAAAGCCGCACTGTGAGGCCGTGCAGTTGGTTGCTATGGTTTCATTTTCCTGGTGCCTCTTGCGACCCCGACGCAGACAGTAGTCAGGCCCACTGATCTGACTCACTGGAAGACCGCGTCTGCAACACAGTTATTGTTCTATTTTTATGCCATATATTTTTACAATTAATTTACCGGTACAATTATGATAACAATAATACTAGTTGTTTTTTTGGTATAAAAGTATCAATACAACAACTGATTACTTCCAATCAAATGTGTGTGTTTTTTATTGAAAACAAAATATCTTCCATTCAACAACTGCCATCAAGTAAAACAACAATATGCTGCGTTCAACAAACACAAATGCCCCGTGTGAAACATCAAAAACATGATTGCTCCAACAATCAATTCTTTGTAGAAAGTATTATTGATACTACACAAAACATGTCAATTTTTGGTTAACTTAGAATGGGCGGTGGACGAAATCAGTAGATGCTAAAATATTCTTCTACATTTTTCAATTTATACAGCTTAACCATTGACAACATATATTGACATTATATTGTTCAATATTTATTTATATATTAAAGACAAGTGTCAGTAAAGTGTGTGAAATGAGATGATAATGTCTTTATTTACCCGAGCATACGACATCGGTGTTCCTGTAGCCTGGTAGCAGCTTTCTCTATGTCTCGCACATCCTTACTGCTCCAAAGTCGCTCGGCAGCTGCAGAAGCTGCCGGCCTGGAGGACATAAAACCAATAAGGCGGGATGTGGTAATACGGGGCATAATGGATGAGTGTAAAATGTTGTACTGAATCAAAAAAATGAGAAAGATCCAGGAGAGCACTTTCCAATACAGAGGATTTACAGCTTAAGAAACGTCTTTGATACAGAACATTTCTTCAATCTGCTCCAGGTGTCATCCTGAATTAGCCTTTACAAACTGTACAGCAGAATCTGGGATGTCACTTTACACAAATGCATGAAGCAAAACTTTCCATGGACACACTTTCAAAACTGATGATTACAGACAGTTTTATCATTTGTACTTATGTCCCGGATTGTCCGGGACAGTCCCGGAAATGAAGAACTTGTCCTGCTGTCCCGGAAATCTGTCAAATGTCCCGGAATTTACAAAAATCCATATATACATGTACCTTATCTTAGGCTTAACTGCACCTCGAATCTGTGTATATATATGCAGCGTCTCCATGACAATGCCTACCCGAATAGGCAGACTACGCTACGTGTCAAAATCGATCAATNGGAAAATTGGCAAAAGTCCCGGAGAATTTAACTCAATGTCCCGGAATGGGTCTGAAAAATTATGGCAGGTATGATTACTACCCAGAAGTTGCCAATCTTTGTTAGAAAATTATATTATTGCATTATTGATGTTTAACTGTATACAAGTGCAACTGTTATAAGTACAGCCATAAAAATACTTAAAGTATTTGACAATTTAGTTACGTGAACAAAAGGAGCAGGGATTCTTGTATAAGCCTTGATATAATGCAAAGTAAAACCAGTCATATTCTTTGTGTAAATATAAGTTTCCACGATGACACTGCTTGCACTAGCCACATGACTTACCAGAGAGTGGTCATGTAGTTCTCATTGTCCAAATATTCTCCCCAGAGGCAAGCTTCACCACCCAAAACCTTGGACTCATCAATACGAAAACCTGAAAACAGATACAGTGTCATTTACAGGTTTGAACATTTTTCAACACCCAACACTTTGGACTCATCGATATGGAAACCTGCAAAGAGAAATAGTGTTATTTACAGCGGTGCAACATATTTCAACACCCAAGAATTTGGACTCTTTACTACAGAAACCAGAAAACAGAGATAGAGTCACTCACAGGGTTGCAACATGATTCCATACTCAACACCTTGGACTCATCAAAACGAAAACCAGAAAAAAAGAAAAAGTGTCATGAATTCGTGTGCAACGTGTTTCCACACAGACACCTTTGAATCATCACTATGGAAACCAGAAAACAGAAATAGTGTCACTCACAGAGGCAACACCTGTAAATCATCCATATGGAAACCTTAAACATTCGGGCCAGAAGCTCTAAAGTGTTCACCTGAGACCAAAATAACCTCCAACAGAAGGTGCAGACAAGACAAGCAATCCCAAATCCACCCTCTTAATGCTAGTAACAACAGATTGTCCATCATTTGAAAGATGTTTAAATGACTTGGTTGAAATTGCGGGAATGCATAGTTGGTAAGGTATTATATATGCAGTTACTTGGATTATGAGAGAAAACATTCAATTATACATTCTTGAATTAATTGGATGTAAAACAAAACTAAGTTTCCAGTTGTAAAATATAAGGTTGTATTACTTTTTTGTAGCAATATATTGGTATAATGCCTGGTTCTTATTATATTTGTAAATTATTATTTTGTTGTAGGCTAGGCCATTTTGGGATTTATAATGCAAAAGGTTAACTATTCATGGAATCTAGAGTAGGTTTAGTCACTATTAATCTATGGATTTATTGCGGAGCTAAACAGACCCCTGTTCAGATTTGCCATCCCTCATTCCCACCCACTGTCTCCCAAACATACAGGCAAAGCACCAGATAGGGGTAAACTAGCCCCACTCTCATACTTGTTTGCTGCAACTTTTTATTACTTGTTTAAAGCCGACCAAGTTGATATTTCTCACAACAATTTGGTTTTCTCAACTGACCAGAATTGATCAGTATTCGTCAGATACATTCTAAAGCTTAACTCTTCCATACTGATTTTCGCAAAAAATGTGCCAAAAATGCCAAAAGCATCAAAAATACGAAACCTTATCATGTACATAACAGAATCCTCAAGACTATTATTAACCTGTGACATATGCACGCTTTGGGTCATGTGAGCGCCAATTTCACGTCATTTCCACTTCCGCGCTTTTCAAAACAAAGAAGAACTACTAAATAACACGATTTCTCCATGGCAAATGGCGTTGTAAACAATGATGCAATGGTCATGTGGTTTTACATGTGACCCGCGCGTGTTTAAATTTAGATCATTTCTGTCCATGGACAGAAATTGAAAAGCCCTATCTTTGTACTGAATTTGGGCATTTCTTGGCCGATTTTGAACAAATTGTTTGCACATCTGACATAAATACCATCACATTTTGACTCATAATCACTTTTTTGCAACACATAACAAAAATCGGAAAATATACCAACATGAACTTGGCCGGCTTTAAGAGTTTAGCAGGAATTTCTATAATGATGGAATAATAATACTGGTATATGATTTAGATATAGCTGTACATTTTTTATTGATTTATTGTTATTTTTTGTTAACAGGATTTTGTGCGGTTTTGCTATGCTCTCCGCCAAAGTAGTAGTGTAAGTGGTGGTTCGAGCGAGATACAGACTTAAAGTGACTGGTATAGAGCATCTATACACTGCATCCCTGTTAAACGTCCCTCGAGAAAGACATGTTAGTTAGTTTAAGTATTATCCGTCAAACAAGAGATGTGTTTGTCAGAAACACAATGCCCCCTATCGCCTCTTTGAATTTTTTTATTATTATTTTTTACCTTTGACCTTGAAGGATGACCTTGACCTTTCACCACTCAAAATGTGCAGCTCTATGGGATACATGTGCATGCCAAATATCAAGCTGCTATGATCAATATTGCAAAAAAAAATCCACATTTTTCGAAACCTAAACCCAAATCTAAACGCAAAGTGTGATGGAATTTCAGACGGATGGACAGACAGACTATATGCCCACCTTCGGGGGCATAAAAACAAGTAACTATGTGCAGTGAGAAACAAAAATAACAGTAACTAATTGCATGATAAGACCATTATGCAGATTTATCAGGTAACAGTTTCTGGGCAAATAAATGAAAATAGTTAATGCCCTTTTTCAACACAACAAAATGAAAATAATACCTCCTCCTCTACCTGAAATAATAAATACAAATTGTATTATTATTATCATTATTATATTATATTTTATTTTTTTTATTAAATGAATTAACAAATTAACAAAATATAAATAACAAGACTATTGTCAAGCAACCATTGTCAGATTATTTTTTATTTATTTTTTGTTGCCATAGAATCACTAGAATTTTTGACGTAGGAACAAAATGAAATGACGTGCATAATGTCCATATTGCCATCTATCCATGGTTCAAGTTTCATGAAAAAATATGAAGAACTTTTTAAGTTATCGCAGGATCCAGAAAATTGTGACAGACTGACAGACAGACTGACGGAGCGCAAACCATAAGTCCCCTCCGGTGAAATCGGTAGGGGACAACAAGTGATGTGTTTGTGAAACACTATGTCCTCTTTTGAGCAATTTTGACCCATATATTTGACCTTTGACCTTCAAGGATGACCTTGACCTTTCACCACTCAAAATGTGCAGGTCCATGAGATACACATGCATGCCAAATATCAAGTTCAATATTGCAAAAGTTATGGCCAAATGTTAAAGTTTGTGCAAACCAACAAAGCAACAATCCAACAGACAGGGCAAAAACAATATGTCCCCCAGTATAGACTGGGGGACAAGACTGTGGGACATAAAAAAAATGTGAACTCAATAATCTTAAACAATGTATTACAATTTCCAACCTAGCTGAGCTGTTGGAGCAGTAATCTGACAGTTTGAGGTTCCCCAATTCAATGGAATCCCAGTCTGGCCACATAGCTTGTATAGACATTGGTCATGAAATTATTTGTATAGACCTTCAGCCTTTAACTTGTCAAGTAGGGTAGTAAGTACCCGCTCTTCTTACTAAACCATAAATAAAGGCATAGAACCCCTAGAGAAAGTGTTAACTGACTGCCATTATATGACAGAAATATGTGGCTAAAAACTGAAAAATACTTAATAACAACATGAATTATACCCACAAAATAATTTTGTCAGCTAAGGGCAAATTACTCAGAAATGTGTGGATCACTGGGGATGCAAATATTAACTGGGTTATCAACACTACATAGTGATTACACAAATTTTGAATTTAATTGCTGGAGAAATATGGAAGTACAGAACAGCCCACGCGGAACCAACAAAGTCTGCGGCTACGCGGCTGCCAGAATCGTTAGTACTCGACGGCTGCGTCGTGTGCTCACGCGGCCTATCGCCGCGGCACTCGGCATCGATCCGCACAACGATGCCGAGTCTGTATTAACCTCACGTACTTTCGCGGAATAAATCCGCCGCATACATACCCGGCGGATCGAGTGCAAAAAATATACAACTACATGTACATTTGTGTAGTGCAGAAACCTAGATTTACGCTGAAGCAATTACATTTGTCGGTGTTAAATTGCTTTAAATTGATTCTGTGATTCAAGGTATATATATATATAAGGTTTTATACCCCCAAAGTGATCCAAGGGGGGGGGGGGGGGGGGGGNGTCGGGGGTATAAAAATGGTTCGAAAATTTGACATATTGTGTATGCGCACTTCATAAGTCGGGTCAAAATTTCAAGACACTTGGAAAATCAGTGTCAGTAAATATGCAACCCCATCAAATTCCTTGTCAAATTCTGTGACGCAACTATATTGTTAAACATTTTAATTATTTTTTGAACAAATGAAATGAAAAATACTATTACCTTGCAATTTAATAACTGGTAATAATCCAACAAAACACTGTGCCTTCATTTACTATAAATGTGTTTCAAGAATTTCGTAAACATACGCGTTCGCCATTGTTAGGAAATGTACAAGAAGTTGGTAAATCAGAACTAATTGTCCTTTTTCGGAAAATCCGAGATAAATTAATTTGTCGTTTCCCAGCTTAGGCCAAGTAATTACGGGACTCAACTTGTGTATAACACTTGTTCAATTAACCGTTAAACTCCAGCTCCGTTTTCTGAAAAAGATTCAAAAGGCGGAGCTAAGCTTGTGCTATTACAAAATTGAACAATTGCCTTTGAGTAACAAACACACGATTGGTTTAGGTTGACAAAGGAAGCAAATTTTGTCGGCAAAAACGGTGTTACTTTATGGCTTCAGACAGGAATCTGCTTTCCTTTGATGACGTCAAACGCTCGATTCACACATATTACGAATTTGTGCGATACTTTTTATAATGTCATTGATCCTTTGTTTACATGTTCAGAATAAATAACCACCTGCTAACATGAAAACTTTGGATTAAATTATCAAAATAAAAACAAGCGTAATGTTGCAAACTGTGATTATATTAATTGGTAAGTATCAGTTATAATACAATGTTTTGCTTGTCGTAAAACGAGTTTTCTATACAAAAACATTACCACGGGATCGGTCGATCTTGGTCGAATTTAATTAATTTTTGTTCATGGGCGACCTCATAAGTCGATTAACTATTTTATCTATTTTGAATCCGCGCACATTAAATCAATTATGATTTTAAATATTATTATAATTGTTCTTTTAAAATGTATTGACTAACTAATCATTTTTCAAAGATTTTTTATTTTATGATGCGCATCGACTCAGCGTCATATCGCAGACTGCGGCTTGCCTCGGCATGTCGCGACGGACAAATGCGAAGCATCGCGGCGAAATGCCACATGCCGCCGCAAACTGACGCGGCTTCAACTCGTTGCCCCTTGCCGCCGGGGATCGCGAAAAATGTTTGTTCCGCGTGAGCTGTACTGTAGAACGCTTCACAAACTTTAAACGTGTGATACAGACCAACAAACCAATACAGTGACTCTATTAAACTACTCTGCGGTGGTATAACACATAGTTTTAATAAGTATAATCACCGTACCCTATTTATTCAGAACAACCATCCAAATTAAATATCAGGTACAGCGGATCAACCACAGAGAAAACAGGGCTTAATGCATGTGCTTAAAGTGTTGTCCCAGATTAGGGACGACACTTTCCGCTGCAATTGTATTTTTCATTTAAAGGAAATCTCTTCTTAGCAAAAATCCAATTCAGGCTGAAGGTGTTGTCCCTAATAAGCCTGTGCAGACTTCACAGGCTAATATGGGACGACACTTTACTCACATGCGTTAAGCCCGGTTTTCCCAGAGCGAGACTCATGTTAACAAACACAATTTCATCAACAAAGCTTACCATACGAGGAGTCAGCTGGGTCACACTGGTAGTACTTGATCCACTTTGTGCCATACTCGATGTAGTTGATGTACCAGCACGTAGAGTAGATTACGTTCATGCCGAGTGATATCGCCCTCTCAACCTCCTCCATGCCTCCTAGCCACACCTGGATTATCGAGTCGTTGGGCAGCTGAAACAGCCGGCAAAATATTAGTGAAAGCCTTAATTTTAAGACTATTACCTGGTTTAAGTTTTGATGACAGCCTAAATAGTCACATATAAAAATATTTTATAATAATCAGGGACGACACTTTCCGTCTAGACTATATTTTCATTAAGAAGAGACCTCCTTTAAAAAGAAACATTTCAATAAAGCGAAAAGTGTTGCCCCTGATTAGCCTATGTGGACTGCACAGGCTAATCTGGGATGACACTTTACGCACATGCATAAAACCCTGTTTTCCAGAACATATTTGTCATCACTGCAGACAAGCGTGGAAGTGTACCTTGACATTGTTGTTCATGATTTCCTGCCAGAACACCAGTCTCAGTCCAGTAGACCGCCTGCTGGCCAGAGATTGGATGTCCTTCACCAGCCTGAAACACACGTACAGGCTCAAGGTCATACACATACAGAAAAACTGTGATAACTCGAGATAGCACGGAACTGACCTCGATGCTCGAGTAATCACAGGTTTCGAGTAATCCATGGTATTATTTGTTTTCACTGTTTCGGTTAGTGATGCTTAACTTCTGACCTCAAACGCTTTATTAACATGTAAGACTAGATTGCTCAGGAGTTTGACAATTTGTAAAACTATTTTCGTTCTGTGTTTTAATGATGCAGCGCAATTGACAAGAAGGAATTTAGTTAAGGGATTTCGATGTCTTATCTGCTACGCTCTGTTTTATACAATACATTTTATCATACTTATCTATTGCTGGTAATTATTTAATTATCATTAAAACTGTGTAGCTTTTATCTGCATCTCAAAGGATGACAATTTGCAGTGTTTCTCAAACAGCGACTCATTTCACACCTTATCAAGCGTTTTTTGTTTGCTTGATTGCGCTGTTTTCATAACTTATATATTTTTAGCACCGACCAGACGTGAAAGTGTCTTTGAATAATTGCCAGTTAACTAGGTGTGAAATGCCTTTCAGGGACCAGCACACATCCTTGAGTTTTCGAAAATTGCATGTTTGAGTAATTGCTGGTATTTTTATATAGAAATTAAAGGAAAATGTAAGGGACTTCCTTTAATGCTCGAGTAATCGCGAGTTTTCAAGAAATCGCCAGCTCGAGTTTTTGCAATTGTTCTGTATTACTGTAATACAACACCCAGCAAAACAAAGGAACAACAAAACAATGTTACATTAAATATTTGAAAGGTTCACAAAATGACATTCATATAACAAGAGGCCCATGAGGGCCTGAATCGCTCTTTTGGCTGGAATGTCAATGGAATGGAAAGTCAACATGCAAGGGAATACTGAAAACACAAATCCTTTCATCCTTGCCAAATGAATTATCAGATGGCTTATATTTTATTTTATTTTAAATTAATAATTGCAACTAATTAAACAACCTACTTTAATGCCCGTTATGCCTCAGACCAATACAAATTCAAGGGGAGATAATTCTGGACTTTTTACTCTGATGTAACCAATTTTCAATAGGGTTCGAGTCCTCATTAATATAAAGACACTGAACAAGTTTGAAAAGAATCGGATGAAAACTGTGGAGTTTATCGCGTAAACAAGAAAAAGTCTAACGGACGTACG
>VMBQ01001696.1:131423-167450 GCA_007657795.1 Dreissena rostriformis
ATTTTCACACTTATTGTGACAGTGACCTTGACCTTTGACCTAGTGACCCCAATTTCAATAGGGGTCATCTACTGTCCAAGGCCAATGCACATGTGAAGTATCAAGCCAATCGGTCAATTTGATGATGAGTTATTGATCGGAAACAATTTTCACACTTATTTTGACAGTGACCTTGACCTTTGACCTAGTGACCCCAATTTCAATAGGGGTCATCTACTGTCCAAGGCCAATGCACATGTGAAGTATCAAGCCAATCGGTCACTCTGTTCAAAAGTTATTGATCAGAAACGAACTGGTCTACTGACAGACACACAGACCGACCGACCAACAGCCACACAGACCAACAGACCTTCATCAAGCAAAACAATATACCCCCTCTTCTTCGAAGGGGGGCATAATAACTCAATAAGCCAACATTTATTTTAAATCGGAAAACAAAGCAATAAAGTAACAAAGTTATATCCCTTCAAAATGATGACAATTCAAGCACAGTCCATTTAAAAGCATAACAAGAACTTATCACAATAATTAAAAAGAATACCCCCTTATGTCATAATATGTAGCAAGCTAACTACAAAAAAAAACAAGTGGGCCAAAGCCCTAAGGCGCTCACTTAAGACACAAATAAATACTGGTCTGAGCAGGTGGTGCAAACAAGGTTTCACAATAACTTTTATAGGAAACTTAAACCTGGCAGCCATGTTTTTGAACAATAATTTTTCAACTAGCCCAGATATTATGCACCCATTTTAAATGTTCTGAACAAGTTCAAGATGAGTGGGTCAAAATCATACTTCTAGTATGCTCAAATTATTTAAATATCACCACATAAGGAAAACTGCCCCACCTCATAGAAGCCATGTTTTTTTAATGGATAAGAACCATGTCTAGCTTGTTGGAGAACTCATTAGAACAAATGTTTGTGCAAACAAATTTGACTTCTATAATGTTTTATTTGACCTAGTGTTCTAGTTTTTCACCCCTTGTTTTTGTTTTAAACATGGCTGAGCTGACATTCTAACCAAATTGCATGAACATTGGGCAATAAATGTGGCTTCTAGAGTGTTTACACGTTTTTTCTCTAATTTTAAGCTAGTGACCTAGTAATTTACAACCCATGACCCAGTTTCAAACTCGGCCGATATATCATTGGGATATTGACCAAGTTTCATGAAGATTGGACACAAAACGGGGCTTCTAGAGTGTTATCAAGGTAAATGTTGATGACACAAGACGAACGACAGACAAAAAGGCTATAACAAAACATCACCATGAGAAAAAGGGCATAACATATATTATTTTAAATGGAGCGAAATAAAAATTGCACATGCACATCTTCATATCATAAGAAACAATGCCAGCAAGCTTTAATGTTATTCTTTGAAAACTTTAGGAGTACACCTGCAGACAAGTTTGTGTTTATGCAAACAGGGGGTATAATAACTTGTTTATGGGGCATTTCAAAAATAGGAATGTTCAATAAAAATGCCTTCACGTCTCCAAATTAGGTCAAGGTCAGTTCTGATGAAGTGGGCTGATTAACTTAACCATAATGTACACACTTACTATCAAAGAATTATAGCAAGTGGTGTTAGAAAATACAGTTTAATCTAGTTAAACTAAAATAAATAGAATCATAGATGTTCTGGACAATCTCTTCAATACCTCCTGCATCAAAATGCTGATGACATCAAAATAGCCAGTTAAGACTTCAGTTACAGTAAAATATTTATGAAGGCTAAAATTACTGTGCTAAAATAATTGTTTTATTATCAAGTTGCTTTTCAAATTTATTGTATATGTATTTAAAGATCACAGGGTTGCCGTGGCGTAGTGGATATGGTGTCCGCCTAGAAACCAGGAGGTCACAGGTTCGATCTCCTTGTGGGATCATTCTTTAGATCTCTCCCAAAGACACCAAGTACTGGTTCGAGTCCCTGGAAAGGGACTCCATAGCGTTTCAAATAAGCCTTAGGCTTTCGAAGCAATCAAGCTTAAATTAATACTTTTAAACTAAAGCTCAAAGGCACTCAGCTCTATTGGTCATTAAATTTACCAGCATGTCATGGGGACTTCATCACCACCAATATGCAAGTATTCATCCTTAAAAACGTGGAGGATGTCTTTGAAAAAATTCTTGAGGAAGCGGAACGTCTCGTTCTTGCTGGGGTCAAGTGGTCCCAGGTAACCGTCTACGGGGTTGTTTCCTTGGTAACACTGTGTCAGGATGTCCGGGCGACTGAGGCCCCAGGAGTATGTGTGTCCTGGCAAAATGGAGGCTCAGGCATGAGATATTATGATCAGGGTCGGTATTCACAAAATGGAGGCTGTGGCATGAGATATTATGATCAGGGTCGGTATTCACAAAATGGAGGCTCTGGCATGAGATATTATGATCAGGGTCGATATTCACAAAGCTCCTTAGGGAAAACTTGAGTAAATTCCTTAAATTCTTAAAATTCCTTTGGTGTCCGGTGATTTTATATTTAAGACTATTTGCCTTTACAACTTAAAAACAAGTAAATTTGGCTAAGATGCTTCTTCAAGATCATCCACAGTTCACAACACAAAAGCACATAATCATATGTACAATGATATTAAGTATCCAAAATGTGCCTGTTTAAGAGCACATAACTCTACAAGGAATATAGTGTAATGCACAAAAATCACTTCTTGCACTTCTACCTATAACTCTGCAAAGAATATCGCCACACACATGAACATTACGCCTTGCAAGTCTACATAATAGTTGGCAATAAAGTAAGAGATTAGTTTGTGACACAAAGTGCACATGTGCAGCGTTACAGACCAACCAACCATACAACCAACTGACAGACCAAACGACTGACTAGGTTATTTCAGTATAACCAGCACACTTCCCTTGTGTGTGTATTAAAGCATTAGAAGTTTTGATACAAATAAATTTTAAAACAGTACTTCACAGATACATGTTGGTAATGCCTCTAATATCAATAAGATATTAGACAAGTTCGCTGTGGTGAAATGGATATGGTGTCCACCTAGCGACAGAGAGGTCACGCGCTTGGTTCGATCCCCACTGTTGGAGCATGTTAAGGTTTCACCCAAAGAAATCAAGTACTGGTTCTTCCCAGAAAACAAGACTCAAGAGTGTTTCAATAAGCCCGAGGCTTTCAATGCAATCAAGCTTAAATAAATAGGTTTAAACTAAACTAATATAAATTATTGTCATTTTGAGGCTAATCCAACCTGGGGTATCAAATTCTGGCTCCACTCTTATGCCACGCAGTCTTGCAAACTCAATAACGTCCACCACATCCTCAGGCATGTACACAAATGTTGGATGAAAGGCTCCCTTAAATTCAAAAACATCAACTATATTATATTAGAATATCAACCAATTAAATAGCAATTCCACAGTAAGAGTTTGCATAAACAAGCTTGTTTTAATTGTTAGAAAAATACAGATTAATTTTGGTTTTGGACAATTATTGTTATATTTTCTGGCATTTTCTGGCATACGACTGCATTTATGTAATAGTCTAGAATAATATTTACTACATTTTGTCCACGTCCATCAAGTAAATTATAAAAACATTACTTTTAAACATTGGCACACAAAAAAGCAATACATAAAGAGCATCAATATTTGGGGGCATTTGTATTAATTTTTTTATATAATGGTATGTCATTAGGAAAAAATAAATTCTTCTAAGGTGTTAATAAATCTGCCTTAAAAATAAATATATTTTCCAAATGAAAAAATAAATCTTTCTTAGGAATAAATATATCTTTCTTAGGAATAAAGAATGAATGAATATTCCCAAGGAAGAATTCATGACTTTAGAACCTCATGGTTTGTCATATGCGTGTATACCTTAGCACTGAGATCAGGGTACGACTGGCTGTAAAAGGGGAAAGACTGGTCGTCTACGAGGTGCCAGTGTAGAACATTCATCTTGTTCTGTGACATCGCCTCCTGAAAATAGACACAATGAAAGATTGTTATAAATAGACACAATCAAATGAAATTTCTAGAGAGTTAACATGCTTTTTGTGTGTAATTTGACCTAGTGACCTATTTTTTGACCTCACATGACCCAGTTTCAAACTCAGCAGAAATTCAAATGCTTTGACCAAGTTTCATGAAGATTGAACAATAAATGTGGCCAATAGAGTGTTAACAAAGTTTCACTATAGCCATATGAGGAAAACCACCCAGCTGAAATGATTTTCAGGAGTCCAGAACCATATTTAAACTTTGCCACGATATCGTTTCAACAAAATGTTCGAAGCAAGTTTCATGAAGACAGGAAAATAATTATGATTTCTAGAGTGTCACAAGATTTCACTATAGCCATATCAGGAAAACTGCACCTCTCCCTGGTGGCCATGTTTTATGACAAACCACAACCATTTTCGAACTCAACTTAGACATCATTGAAACAAATGTTCTCACCAAGTTTCATGATCATTCTACCATATATTAGACTTCTAGAGTGTAAACAAACTTTTTCTTTAATTTGACCAAGTGGCCTAGTTTTTACCTCATGCAACACAGTTTTGAACTCTGCCAAGATAGCATTGCTTATTCAAATAATCTGACCAGGTTTCATTAAGATTGAACAGTAAATGTGGCCTCTAGGCTGTTCACAAAGTAAATGTTTATGACGGATGACCCCACAATGAACAACCGACAAAAGGTGATTGAACAACAGACAAAAGGCGATTGAACAACAGACAAAAGGTGATTTAACAACAGACAAAAGGTGATTGAACAACAGACAAAAGGCGATTGAACAACAGACAAAAGGTGATTGAACAACAGCCAAAAGGTTATTGAACAACAGACAAAAGGTGATTGAACAACAGACAAATGGTGATCAAAAAAGCTCACCATGAGCTCAAGCGAGCTAAAAAAAGGTATTCCAGGACAGTGTGTGATATAAAATTGTTTTTACAGGGTTTTTCAAACTCATTTAACATCTCATACTAGTGCAAAGCCTGGTGAACCTATTCTAGGGTGACCGCACTTAAAAAATGAGGTGGGTATGATTGTATATCTTGGTTTGTTGATTTTTTGTATGCCCTTCTGCACTGTATTAGAAAATACCTAGATGTAAAACCCTACAGACCCTCTTTAAATAGTTCAAATAAAAATAAATAGCAAAAAACAAATACCTTGAGGTGCATTTTGTCAATTATTTAAGAACTCTCAACACTTCACAAAAACAACCTCTTGTGTTTTACTAGTTTTCTTCCTGTTTTCTGTTAGAAGAAAGAAAAAACAACCGGAAAATAAAAGCTGTGTTTATCTTATTATGTCCTGTCCTACATATGAACACAAAATGTGCCCATTGTGGAATGGATTGATTTTAACTTCTGAATACAAGTTAGTGACCAGAAAGCCGTACAAAAACATAAGAAATTCATTCATCATTTTTATTTGTATTTTCTACTTTAACAATTGTATATGTTGCATAATAAAAATTGCACATATACTACTTTGAATGTTGTATGTTGAAAAGTGATGGAGAACTTTGCAGCACAAGTTTGTGTCTACTGACAGACGTCAATGGTGATTCAAATTCACCCCCTCAAAAAAGATAACCTCCAAATATTTTATACAGATTCATATGAGCGATGATTGTCAAACTCAATAAAAACAGTCCAGACGGCATTTTGGCAAATAACATAATTATCCGGTGAAATTTGGACAGACATAGAAAGATAATGTGCGGAGAAGCTTTCATTTTCATCAACGACTCAGAGAAAAACAGGTTCCAACAGTAGCACACAGTTTAATTATTCAAGCCTCATAATCTATATATGGGGAATCTTCTTTTTGTAATACAAAATGTACCACAGGTTAATGGGACCAAAAAAATAACTTTTGATAACTTTACATGAAAACAATAATTGATGCTTTATACTAAGCGTAAAAGCTACTGTCAAAACTGTCTGTAATGTACAATGTAAATACAAACTACAATTTTGAATTTCAAGGGTCCTATTGAGTGTTTTCACTGTTTTTCTTGTCTGATCATTTGCTTTTACACTTTATTTTGATTGTAGATGACCTTAAAGCTCTGTTTACACAATATTATTGACAAAGTAATGTTAGTTCAATAGCAATCTCATTACTATCATTGATTTGTGCAAATCTCTAACATTCATATTTGTTTAGTAATTAATAGCAATTTTCCTTTGAGCCAGCCTACCAAATGCCTCTAACACACAAATCCTTTTTTAAATATTGAGTTCAAACACCTACCATCAATACAGTGTGACAAAGGAACAAATTCCAAAATAAATTACATTTATTGTAAGACCCGTGTCATGGGAAAATGGGTCTCAAGTCATGCGGCCAGAGAAACTCCAGACCAGCCTACATTTCTGTGTGTCCCTAAACTGGCTGCATATGGCCCATAAGACCCATTTTCGCATGACACAGTTCTAATGTCTTGAAATTGATAATGTCTTGATAACCTGCATGTTGAAACATGCACCTAGGAATAATAAATATTTTTGTAATTTTTTCATGATTTGAGAAACATAAAGTTTCATTTTGAAAGTGAAACAAACGTGGCATAACAAAATTATTAAATTTTTGTATTTACCTGTTGGTTACAGGTAAATGCAAATAAAAATGTACAAATAAACTAATAATTTAGTGTAAATGTTGTTCATATCTTCATTATTACACCTTCTGAGTTACCTGATTTGGGAAATTAACTTATGTGGACCATATTTACAGTACAAGTCCTCGCAAATTTTGGCCAAACATAAATAATTTACTTAACTTGGTACAACCATCTTGAAAGCTTTTTTCAAGTTTCAACAAATATTCTTACAAAAACATGTTGTAAGTCCATCAAAGTTTAATTTAATCCAGCATGTTATCAGATGCATGTTTGTAAAAGCTTAAAGCAGATCTGGCCACATCGAGTGTAAAATATTCCTTTATTTTTTAAATGCCGGGCTGTGATTTGAATTGATGAGCCGCACAGTCCGGCGCTCTAACAACTCAGTTAACTGGGCATGGAGTTTCAACTTTGAAGGTATGGACTGTAAACATGAAAGGAAACCTTTGAAAACAACTCTTTAAACAAATATACATTGTAAATCCAATCGCCGTGATTAAGATCGCCGTGGCGTAGTGGGTATGGTGTCCGCCTAGCGATCGGGAGGTCATGGGTTCGAACCCCACTGGGAGCGTTCCTTTGATCTACCTCAAAGACACCAAGTACTGGTTAAAGTCCCAGGAAACGGACTCGAGAGCGTTTATATAAGCCTACGGCTTTCGATGCAATCGAGCTAAAATAAATAGGTTTAAAAACTAAATCCAATCCATTTAGAGAAAAGATAGCCTTGGTCACTTACTTCAAACATGAACAAAAAAAAATGGTTATGTACAGACTTTGTGATGCATATGTAATAACTGTGGTTTTTATCTAGGTTTTTACTATGTATAACACAGACTTGATATGGTCTGAGACAGTATTATAACAAGAGCACCGCATAGCGGGTGCCAACGCTCGGCTGTGGGTGCAGTTTTCAAGGTGCATGTACATATGAAGTTTCAAATTTGTTGGTGGAAGCACTTTAATTTTAGAGCCTATGCTTAAGTTTTATATTAGAGGTCACAGTGACCTTGACCTTTGACCTTGTGACCCAAAAATTGGTGTGGCGTGTAGAACTGATAACGGTGCATCTACATATGAAGTTTCAAAGTTGTAGGTGGAAGCACTTTGATTTAAGAGCCTATGTTAAAGTTTTATATTAGAGGTCACAATGACCTTGAACTTTGACCTAGTGACACAAACACGGGCGTGGCGTGTAGAACTGATCAAGGTGCATCTACATATGAAGTTTCAAAGTTGTAGGTGGAAGCACTTTGATTTTAGAGCCAATGTTAAGGTTTTAGCATGACGCAGACGGCAGACACCGGACGACGAGCTGGCTATGACAATACCTCGAGTTTTCTTCGAAAACAGCCGAGCTAAATATAAACAGTTTTCACAAAATACATGTAAAAAAAACAACCAAGTATACCCTAGGGTGGGGCCAATTTTTAACCCCAGGGGGATGATTTGAACAAACTCAGAAGAGGACCACCGTAGGATGTCACACACCAAATNACGGACGGACGGACGACGGAAACCACACCATGACATAAGCTCTTCCGGCCTTCGGCCAGTAGAGCTAAAAAGCACAGGATGATGGGGTCCTAAAAGCCATAAAACCGCTTTTTAAAAGGACCACATTACAAGGAGGGCAAATATTATGGCCATTTTATGTTCAACATGATGTTTATTGATGCTATGAAGTAATTTGCCAATACAAGCGTCTTAACACCATCTTTTTACAACATCATGTCTTTTACTGGATACAAACCTTTTTTTCTCAATTATATCCATTACTTGATAATCCAATATAAACACAACTTCTACCATTTGTAATAGCTAATTCTGGCCAATATTTATAATAAATGCGTTAAAGAATTTCATGAACACAAACATACCTCATTTTCGGAAGCACATTGAAAGGAAGATGAAGAGAATTTTGAGATACATTTCCATTAAAAGATGTAATTTGCATCCAATGGGGACGGAGCTATTCACATTAAACATGTGTCAATTATGTATCTTATGTGCACACATCTGGCAATGTTCTGATGTAATTATAACGACCAATGGTCCAGTGAATATAAATTTACATTGAAAGCACACGCTTTATTATGCAAACCGGGCCAAAGTGAAAGTAAATTTCTTTGAATATTAACCTTGCATTTGTTAATTTTTAAATGAATTCATTAAGTTACTTTTCTAGTGGGTTTTGTAACTGCATTTAACATTTTTTAGCAAACAGTATTTAAATACATGTTGTGTACACACGAGATCAGTGATTCAGAAGATAAATAAATATAAATAACAGTAATATTCTGACATTGATTACTCCGAGTTCATTATAACTAGTCATGTACAACCATGTAAAAACACTGATGCTTAAGTTGTTCACACCTTTATTTTCAACATACATTTAAGGTGCATTGCTTCTGGTATCCATTAACCTGTTCATGAAGAATACACTTTTAGACAGAAATGGAAGTTTGGGGAAAAATGGGAGCCAAGAACCTATAGTTATATTGGATTCCGCATTATAACAGAGCATGTTATACAGGATTTACAATGTATATTACACATTGGTGAAATTGAAAATTATTAAGGGGTGTTGCGGCAGTTTATTTAACCGAGGATATATTTATAGCAACACCTGATGCTATTATCACAACCCAATATTTTTGTTATCAGAATCATCCCAAAAGACCGAGTTGGTTCATAATAGGTACAACTGTCAGTGGTTTGATTAGGTGCGGTTAACTTTTTTTACCTTTTTTTTCTTTCTTTTATTTCATTCTTGTTTTTACTGAAGCTCTTTTGTCCTGTTGTTTACATTAATCAATTTAAAGCATTTAATCACAAACTTCAAAACATGATGAAATCTGTCATCAAGTCCCTGTTATTGATGATTTAGGTCGAGTTTGATACTGTTTGGTCTTATGTTTGTTATTTAATATTGTGTTATTGTTGTGTTTTGTTGCTGTTGTGATCCCAGTTAAGATTGTAAACAATTTCTAATGTTTATGCATATTTCTAGCAATCTATGTACAAGTACTGTACTTGGGGTTTTGCCTAATTGCTGTATTTTATGAAATTTTACGGAGACGGTCGGGATGGTTAAAAAACAAAATCTCTTTAAAAAAAATTTTTTTATTATTTTTGTCTTATAATTACAATACGTAGATGCACATATTTGAGCAGTTTCGCAGAAAGTTATTAGATAGAACTTTTTTAACTCCATTTTTGTTGTCAAAATAGTTAAAAATTGACATTTTTTCGGGTGACATAAAAATTATAAAAATTAAATTTCTTAACATTTAACTTGTGTTCTCCATTTGTTTGGTAGTTTGTGGTTTAATTAAATGGTAACTGATGTATCTTAGCTTATATAATATCTACATGTTGCCAATTTCATTGGTTATTAATCATGTTTGTGCAATTAGAGATTTTTCAGTTTTAATGAAAAAGTACATGTTATATAATGGTGAATAAAATCAAAACAAGGCCGGTCCTATGTTTTTATTTCATTTTTCATATAGTATTTGTATGTAGTACTTGAATATAAATTTTGAACAAAATCTATTAGATGGAAAAAAAATAGCAAAACTGCAGCAACATCCCGTTAAACATGGTTTATAAAGCACAAAGTTTTATGTTTTGGCAGTAAATAACTTAAATTCACTGGCCTGTGAGATATAATAAATAATGTGTGCGAAAGTAACATTTGTGAAAACACTATACATTGAGTACTTTCGAAAAGAAAATACTGCTGAAAGGAAATTTACATTCCCTTTAAAGCAGTCGATAGCATTTGTATTTTGGAGAAAGATGATAAGATGCCTTTTAAGACCAGTGATCAACCTGACACTTGCACCTCCATTCCCACAATGCTTGAAAACTTGGAGATTAATGTCCTAGGCAATATGTAGGTCATGAGTTCATGGGCATTTCAAGCAAATTAAGAATTGTTCATGAACAGCTCTTGATTTGTTCATATATATGGTTCATGAACTTAACTTGATGAACAGACTAGACTGCTCACCATGCGTGCATGAACCCTTCATGAATTTATAAATAAACTGCCTGAGATTAACACTTGTGAATATAGTTAATTATTTCATAACTATTTCATGCCTAAAAAGAACTGTTCATTAACAGCTTTTGAACAGATCTTGAAATAATTATATAAGTTATGATAATTATATTGATTTACAAGATTCCTCAATCAATTATTACCATTAAGACCATAATTTAAATAAAACTAAAATCATGAACTATTGAAGGATACCAAGTTTGAGAAAATATAAATGAACTCAAACATACTATTGTCCATAACTAGTTCATGAACTATTTATGAACATTTATTTCAATAACAGATGTAATGTATACATAAATTTGTTCTTGACTAATTGTTTAACTGATTTTAAGAAATGTCATGATTGCTAAATGAGACATCACATTAATATAATAAAAAGTATATTAATTATGAAAGAATTACTAATTAATAAAAAATGTTCATTATTTGTTTTGAATAACTAGTTCATGAACCTTTTATGAACATTTCAGAAGCTATTTAACACAAATCTTCTTAAACAGTTCATGATTGGAATTTATGAACATGTTATTAACTGCTTTTTCAAGAACTATTCAAGAATTTGTTTCACTTAGCAATAATGAATTTGTCAAGCATTTTTATAAATTGTGGATATGAACTTTGTATGGCCAAAGCATGAATAATGCATGAACAGTCATGATTTATTTTGCTAAATGTGTGAGCAAATTGTATTTAATCCATGAGAGGAGTATAATGACAAACATATGTTGAGCGTATGACCACTGGGTGAGCGAGTGACACACATTTTAAAACTTGTGACCAACGTGAGGTAAGCATGTGTCCAACGTATCTTTAGTGTGGGACTAACATATGTTTATTGTTTGACCAACATATGTCTAGCATGTAGCCAACATATGTTAAGTATATAAACAACTTATGTTCAGCGTGTGACCACCATATATTTAGAACATGAACATATGTCAATAATATTTTGGGACCGTTCCTGTGAGGCAGCAGAAAATGAAACAACCAGCATGAGATACAGAACCCTGATATTGAACAAGAAATATGTCGGGGGAAAATAGGTTTAAAGCCATATGTGGCCAGTGTAGCTCCAAACCATGAGGCTGCGCTGTCTGATCAGGAGCTACGCTGTCTGTTACAAAGCCATGCAGATTTATTGTGTCATTAGCAGACAAGGCAGCTCCTAACCAGATTGTACTGATGCTCAGTCTGGTCTGGAGCTTCTCCTGCCCCATATGACATATATAAGACTCGTTTTTGTATGACCCAGGTCATATCATAATTTTATACAATGCAACTGTTAATTTAAGGTAAAACTCATACATCTGATATCATACACAGATATTTGTAAAATTAATTGGTTTCAAAGCTCAACCTTTCAAATGCACATTTCAAACTGTGTTTTAATTGATACGGACAGAATGAGTTATATTGCTCAGGACAGCAACCTGAAAAGTTTCTAGACACAAGTCATTGCTTCTATTGAAAATATATTAAATAGAATAATACATTTGCATTGAAAGAACCAAGTCCCACTGAAAAATTTATTATAGCTTTGTTTTCGAATGTTAGTAAAATTCTTTCAATAAAAAATGACAAGGCAATTAAGGATTACTTGATAAATAATATATCATAAATTGAAGTTCTTAAACAAAGCATTCTATTCTACTTAAAATAAGTAAGGTGGAACTTAACAATATAATTTCCCAATCAAAACAAACAATTATGAAAGTGAAATGTTTATGTCAACTGTTTCTATAGAAAAAGTAAGTTGTTGTTTTTTTTTTTTTTTNTTTTTTTTTTAAACTGATTATTTTTTATTACCGATTTTACCATATTCATGCGTCAGCAAAAGCAAAAAGGTATGCTTTTAGAACACAAATTACAGCCTAGTCATGTTTGCTTCATGGCTTACACAGCCTTTAGGACAATTTAACAAAGTAAAATCAACCTGTTTACTGCTACCTCACACCTAAGAGGCAAATAGCTTCTCATTATTCAAACCCACACTCTGCTCCCCCCTATGCCACCAGTGGCGTGTCAGCCTTGCCAATTAGCATTGAAACTAAAGGTGGAGGGCAGCATTAATCTTTCCTTTTATGTAAATGTGCATTTATACAAAATGAAACTACACTTGAACAGAGTCCAGTCTTACATTAATTTCCCCATATGTTATGACACAGAGTTGACATTTAAGTGAGGCCTGAAACTGTGGTACTAAATTAAGCTACTTCGGTACTCAATTTAGCCACAGTGTACTAAATTAAGCTGTAATTAAAAAAAATTGATAGGTTAAGCTTGTGCAAAGAAGTCCTCATTTATTGATAAAATTAAAAAATAATTCTTGCCGCAATACTACAATTTTGCATGTACTTAAAGTGTCCGACCGTCGGACCTTACCAACGTTTTAAAGACAGGTCCGAATGAAAATGCCATGTTGCTGGTCCGAATGTCTGGGAAATAATGCAAGAGCAAAAGTTAATTTATTTTATAGAATTCGTTCAAGTGGGCGATCATTTGAGAACGAATATTGTTATAGTTTCCTCGGCATTCCCGAAATTTGCGCTCGGTACCGATTTCGTCTGGTCTTTTATTTATTGATTTCTGATTAGTAAGCGGCTGTCACAGACATGAACGGTAACTAACGAAACCTCTTTGCTACTTTCCAAAAATCTTACAATTCTACGAAATGTTGCAAATGTCCGTCATCTTGAAATTTTAAGTGATCGATTAGCAAAGTAAAGCACTGCAATAGAATATTGTTAAACAATATGTTAACCAAATTATATATTGATTACGTATTTGCTAGGTTACTGGTTACTGGTTTTCATTTTCTACAGTCAAACGATATGCATAAAGCACATTTTATTTCATGTGCAAAATATGTACATGTTTTCGACTGTCGTATTCGGATACAGTATGATTCGTCGATTTTAATTTATTTTCGACGTTCATTATAACATTTTTATACAATGACAATACACGTGCATTGAAACGGATGGTCTGGTTTATAATATTTCGCATTGTACTCACCAGAAATTGCAACTAGAAAGACAATAAAAAAGTACAATGAGCTAGGGCTCGGGGGTTTCCCCCATTGGGGTTCTGCTTATCCCCATTGGGGGCCTGCGACCCCAGACCACCGTCTTAATTTTTCGGACTTAAAATTTGGGTCAATTGACAACCTTGGAATTAACAAAACAAATATGAAACCATACAACTTATTGGCTTAGGAAAACAACCAACACTAAGTATTAATGAAGCACCTTAATTGTTGCCGATCGACATAACACTTAACTTCACAAATGTTTTGGAATATATACATTTGTACATTGATATTTTGTTCCTATGAATCCCAGTCCGATCCTGAAAGTTATCTAAGTCTATAGGACCGGATGTCCTGTGGACTTCAAATACTTTTGAGAATGTCTGCTTTTAATAGATGTTTATTACAAATTAAAACAGATAATTGAACAAGAGGGCCATCAGGCCCTAAGGCGCTCACCTGAGAGCAAAAGGAACTAGACTATTCTGAAAAAATGCAAGCTGATTCATGAAGATTGGACCAAAAAAGTGACTTTTAACATGTTTTTTTTTNTCAATGTTCTCTGTGGTACAAAGTTTTAATTTAAAAATCAATACACACACGCTTTCCATGATGTGATGTTGTACATGTGCAGCATAATTTTCGCACGCTTTTTTATCAGGATGAAGGAAACACACGAAAAGCAAATACACGAGAACAGTTTATTTGTAGCTTAATTACATTACATTACATTAATTACATAAGATAGAGGGCAATTGCATGTTCAGCCATCCTTAAGAAATTGTTGCCTGTGGCTTATTTAAACTTTCTAGAGGCCATTTCCTGGGTAGAACCAGTGCTAGGTCACGTTTAGGTGTCTTTGGAGGAGATCTAAAGAACTATTTTCTGGGTAGAACCAGTACTATGTGCCTTTGGGGGAGATCTTAAGATAAGTGAGAATACATGAACGTTTGAGGGGGTACAAGCAAATAAGTGATCAGACAAGAAAGTTAGAAAAAGTAAAAGCAAATCGATGAGAATGAAAGAACTTACGAGAGTGAAACAAAAAATAAGCGAAATGCATGAAAGTTAAAGAGGGTACACGCAAATAAGAGAGAATACACGTGGAGACTTTTCTAACGCATCACTTAATCATATCAATATAGCTCCCTTATTTTTGAACGGATTGTTTTGAAATTTGACCATAGAATAATTCAACACATATCTGATAATTCCTGAAATTTTAATTGAAATTGAAAAACAACAAAATATAAAACTTAAGAAATTTAAAACTTCACCTCAAATAACAAATTCGCAAACTCGTACAACGTTAAATAATAACAATGTGAAAAGTAAAACGCATTAAATTACATGTCTTAATAACTGTCCGGCTTGCAACATGCCGATTCAGCCGTTGCGCTCCTGAATATTTATACGAGCCATATTGTGTTTTTTTAAATGTTATGTGTTTTTGTGTGTAAAAACTCACCTAGAATGATGAAATTGAAATTAAATTTGAATAACATGTCTATCGCGTTTTACTACACTTGGTGACTTTTCTAACGCGACACTTTTAAAACTTACATATCACAGTAATGAGTAAATATGTTTATTTAAAATTGCACATGTGATCATTTGACTACATTATGTGCAAGCTAACGATAAAATCATTCATCCGTGACGATCGGACGCTTAAGCAAGTGGGGTAAGGTAGCCTGCAAAATGCAAAGTGCGCGATTGCGCTCCTGAATATTCATACGAGCTATATTGTTTTGTAAATTAATTTTATGTTTTCCTTGTGTAAGAACCCACCTAAAATAATTAAATTAAAATAAAACTAGAATTATATCGCGTTTGACCCACAGGGGGAAGTTGCGCAAAAAAAAATAAAATATAATATTTTTTTTTGCGCAACTTCCCCCTGTGGTTTGACCATTTAAAAGTGCAAACCACACCTACCCCACGTGCTAAAGCGTCCAATCGTCACGGATGAAAGATTTTATCCTGAGCTTGCATAGAATGTAGTCAAATGATCGTATGTAAAATTTTAAATCAATATCTTTACTCATAACTGAGATATTCAAGTTTGAAAAGTGATGCGTTTGAAAAGTCTCCAAGTGTACAGGAAAGTTAGAGAGCATGCTTTGTCTACATTTTTTCTAAATAGGGGCAGGTAAGAGTTATGGGCCTCAGTCAGTGACCATGCATGATGGTCCCCAAAACATATGTGAAATTTCAATTGAATATTTTTTTATAGACACTGATATATTTTCTTGTAGCAAGCAAACATTAACCTACATTTAATCTTGCATTTTCAAACCTTAACTGGACATTTGTCAGTACAAAAGGAGGCATAATCCTGCTTAAAATCTGGTCTTTGTCAGTGATTGTTCATAAAGACACTGTACACATGTAAAGTGTTATTTCAATATCTGAAGTTAATATAAAGCTATGCAGTAGTTGACCCACATGTTAACAAGAATTGTCTGGGTGCAAAAAGAGGCATTATTCTGCAAAATTGTTGGTAAGACCGCATGAGTTGTGGAACTTTGACAGTGACCTAACACAATTACAGCAAACACATGTGTGTAGTTGCAATGGAATACCTGTAGTAGAAACATTGATTAGGGGATGTGGCACCTTTACCTAAACTAAAGCATCAAGCAGATACAAACATTTGAGTGAGTAGTATATCTCTGACCATTGGGTGAATAGTCAAGCTTAAAACTGCAGGCAAAGTTATATTAATGTTGTACTTGTTTATTGTTTTTGATACAACTGATGGCATGCACAATACTTAGCGGCAAATGAGGCATTTTCGAAAACCATTCTCTTTTCAACATAAACAAAACAAACATACTTTTTTGAAATACCATTTTCTTATGCTATATTTAGTCTTCAAAACTATAAATTAAAGAGACATAATCCATACAAAACTGTACATTTGCAAAAGTATCTCCCATAGCTTAATAGAAATTATAAAGCATGGAAGAGAAACATTTTTAAACATGATTCTGCAGGCCTTTCTCTGGGATACTGAGATGCCACATGGGCAAAGACCTTGAGTTGGCAAAGGTTTTGATTTTTGTTTTCATTTAGTATGTGCTTTACTAATTTCTACATTTTAAAAGATCTAAACCAGTCATAAGCAGAAAATATTTGGAAATTTAGTCACAGAGGTACCCCTGATAAGGAAATTCATAGCGAGGGATACCCTTGCACTTAACAGCCCCAGTGAAAAATCTCAAAAGCAAATTTTGACTAAATGTTCACTCTAAAAAATAATACATTTAGTAATGAATGCTAATAAAACCTACCATGGTGGAATCCTACCAAGAGACAGATTGCCGTCCCTCTGGCATGCAACAAGCTTCTTAGCGACCAAGATTGGATTACGAACTCCTATGAAAAGTAATTTATAAAAAGCTTTATAGCAAAAAGTGCTGTCAATATCACACAACACAATGTCCCCGAATGCAATTTCAGCAAGTGCCACATTGACAGTTGTAAATTAGAGAATGAAAATGTGACATGTATTACTTCACTCAAAATGACTGCTCTGTATAAATATGGGAAAATCATTAACCATAATGTACATGTAAACTGTCTTTGTAAAATTTTCTAGCAAATGCCTTGGATGATCAAGATATTGGGCTTAACATATTTCTTTAACCATAAAAGAAAAATGAAGGATAATTTAATAAAAATGAGCCTCGTTCTGGGAAAATTGGGCCTAATGCATGTGCGTAAAGTATAACCCCAGATTAGCCTGTGCAATCCACACTGGCTAATCAGGGACAATGCGTTCTGCCTTAACTGGATTTTAGTTGAAAAGAGACTTTTTTCAAACAAAAAATTTCATGAAAGCAGATCGTCCATGATTAAGCCCATGCAGACTGCACAGGCTAATTGGGGATGACACTTTACGCACAAGGCTTCAGCCCAGTTTTCTCAGAATGAGGGTCAAATACCTCAGAGAGGTAACAGTTTTGTAAATTTACAATTAAAAACAATAACAAAAGTTACCTGAAATAGCTCCAACAGCCCCAAATGTGAGAGAGCTTCCCTCCATGAGGCTTGCATCACACTCCACAGTCCCCGTAAGGGTGAGGCTCGAACCCATGCCTGCATTGGTCAGAGGGGAGTCCTGATTTCAAGAATGACATACTTACATGATATACATGATAGCCAGAAATTAATGTTGTTTTAACTTATATAAAAACAAGGTATGTGTTTGTGAAACACAATGCACAATGTCCCCTTTTGAGCGATTTTGACCCATATATTTGACCTTTGACTTTGAAGGATGACCTGGTGCATTTAAAAAAAAAGAGAAGACCTTTGACCTTGAAGGATGACCTTCACCTTGACAGAACTTGACCTCTGGACATTTACATTTAAGTTTTTGACCTTATAGTTTGAGCGATTATGTGGGTGCAGTTTAAAAAAAAATACCTTTGACCTTGAAGGATGACCTTGACCTTGACAGAACTTGACCTTGGGACATTAACATTAAAGTATTTGACCTTATAGTTTGAGCGATTCTGTGTGTGCAGAAAAAAAAAGACCTTTGACGTTGAAGGATGACCTTGACCTTGACAGAACTTGACCTTTGACCTAGATGGGTGACCTTGAAGTTCAAACATTCAGCTGTATGAGATACATATGCATATGAGATATGAAGTATATGAAAGAAGTTGTTAAGAAGTTATAGTGTATATTGAATTAGCTATTTTGACCCATATATTTGACCTTTGACCTTATAGGATGACCTTGACCTTTCACCACTCAAAGTGTGCAGTTCCATTAGATACACATGCATGCCAAATATCAAGTTGCTATCTTCAATATTGCAAAAGGTATGGCCAATGTTAAAATATGAGCAATTTTGACCCATATATTTGACCTTTGACCTTGAAGGATGACCTTGACTTTGACCTTTCACCACTCAAAATGTGCAGCTCCATGAGATACACATGCGTGCCAATTATCAAGTTGCTATCTTCAATATTGCAAAAATTATGGCCAATGTTAAAGTTTGTGCAAACCAACAAACCAATAAACCGACAAACTAACAGACAGGGCAAAAAAAATATGTCCCCCAGTATAGACTGGGGGACATAAAAATGGCCATGCTTTTCAACAGCTTGAACCATTTTCAAACTCACCCAAGATATCATTAGAACTAATGTTCTGACTTAGGTTCATGAAGATTTGACAATAAATGTAACTTCAAGAGCGTTAACAAGGTTTTACAATAGCCATTTAAAGAAAACTGCCATGCCCCCTGGCAGCCATGTTTTTCAACAACATGTGGCCTCTATAGTAATAACAAGATAAATGTTGACGCCCCACGACAGACGACCAACAAAAGGTGATCACAAAAGCTCATCATGGGCACGTTGTGCTCAGGTGAGCTAAAAATGCAGGTGTCCCAAAATTTAGAGACAGGTATGTTATGTTTGTTCATCAACATTAAAATTACAGCAATAAATCAATGCGCAATAAATCTTAACTAAAATGTTATAAAACAAAAAGTAAAAACATTTAACATAATGCTTCCTTAATACGATATATTTTAAAATACTGTTGGGTGAAATCAGTTTTCATTACCCAAAACGCAAATGTAATGGTCAGACATTCATCTGTCAGGTTTTATGCCCTTAATCCGTTGTAAACACCCATGATCAAAATGTCATAAGATAAGGGAAAACAGTGCGGAAATTTGGTAAAATATCGTGTCCGAAAATAAAAAATATATGGTCATTAATAAGAACAAAAAGTTGTATGTCCGAAAATTTAGCATCACAAAAAATCATTATTTTGGCAAAAAAAGGGGGTGTCCGAAAACTACCAGTAATTACGGTAATTGAAAACTTGATTAAAAAATAACACTCCATCAACATGAAACCACTGTGCACCACTTAAAGGGATAAAGAGGCACACAGCTAAAGAAGAATAGAAAAGAAGGAAATCAGCTGGAATAAAGGGAAGAATTGCATAAACATTCCATTGAAAAAGAGGAACTTATCTGAATAATGAACAATCACACATTCCATAAATATTGAAATGAAAGAAAATACAAGTCGTGGACAATTAACACCCAAATCAATGACAAAGAATAAATCAGGTGACACAGAATGGAAGAATCCCACGCCCTACTTACCAAGACATCGTAGATGGTCTCCTTGAAGAGGAAATGCCTGGAGGAATCAATCATCAGGCCCCGGTGAGTAAACCTCGGGTAGTCATTGATGATGGTGTCACGCACGTACAGCTGAAACACAAACAAAAATTACCCATGTCTGATCAAAACAGCCAATACATGGATATTTTAAAGGCATGTTTTACTCAAGGGCTAAGGGAAAACTTGTATCAGCATTAAACCTTTATTGAGGGTAAAAAGAAAACCTTTTTTTAAGGGTAGAGCACAAAACCTTTTTTGAGGGTAGAGTGCAAAACCTTTAGTAAGGGTATATTGAAAAACCTTTATTGAGGGTAAAGTACAAAGCCTTTATTGAGAATAGAGTTCAAAACTTAAGAGTATAGCGCAAAACCTGTTTAGAGGTATAGCGCAAACCTTCATCAAGGGTAGAGTGCAAAAACTTTATTGAGGATTGATTGCAAAACCATTATTATTTAAGAGGTATAGTTCAAAAAGTTTCTTGAAGGTACAGTACAAAACCTTTATTGAGAGTAAAGTGAAAAACATATATTTAGGGAAAAGTGCAAAACCTTTGTTTAGGGTAGAGTGCAAAACCTTTCTTGCGGGTGAAGTGTACAAAACCTTTATTGAGGGTACATTGTAAAACCTTTATTGAAGGTGCAGTGCAAGGCATTTATTGAGGGTTCATCTCAGACTTAAACTCAAAGCCTGTAAATGGTTCCATATGTAGTTTTTGTTTCTCTGTTAAATTTTCAAAACAAAATGTTCCAATAATTTTTCAAAATTCTGAAACAAAACAGAATTTTAACCAACTCGGATACATACAGTAATACCTTCACAGACTTTATCTCAACATTTTCAGCATATAACCTATGTTTGTCCAATCCGGAATTTTAGCATTAATTTACATTTATTTGGAAAAATGCACAATTGTTTGATTTTAATTTATAACAGTTGAATAATGATTGGTAAAACTTATATAAAGTTGTCTTCAAAACTCTTTATTTTTACACTTAACAGCTCTTATAAAATAATATTTCCAAACATCTGAAAGTCAAATCATCAATTCGGAATTGTATGACTGGATAAGGGAAAAAAGATACTTTTTACCACTGGGAATACAACCACAAAACAGCTATGAAATCACCAAAAAACTGCTTTAAATCAAAAAAAGTAACAACTGGCCCTGTCAAACTGTTAATACAAGATGAACACAACAGATTAAGAAATGTTAACTACTTAAAGCAAACCTTGGTGGTAAAAGCAACATGACAAAGCCCTGTTTCATAGGTACAGGGAAAAAACATCTTCCTGTGCTGTTAAAAAGCATAAGGGTGTTGAATGCAAAACAAGCATACTTTGTATACAATACTTTTAATGCCCATTTCAACGGCTCATATCTACATGAATAATCTCTTTTTCTTACAATACCAATGGAAATCAACAATGAGTTTGAGTTCATGTGTTGAGTATTAATTTGAGTAAAATTAAACAACTGTCTAAATTGAACAAAGGCCAGAAAACAAAAGTGGAGTACATATAGAGTTTCTTATCTGCGAGAAGTCTAGACGACATGTATATGTAGGACATAGACTCATTTATGGACATAACATAAGAGTTCACACCATGAAAATGTTTTAAAAGAATTCTTATCCTAACCAGATTCACTGAGAAGTGGGGCATAATTTTATGACATGCTGATGCCCATTTTTTGGTTGGCAATTAACTGCCAAATCTCAACTAGCTAAATGTATCACGGTATAATTGATATTATAATCACAATAAGAAGTTGCAATCTAAGATGACTACAGTGGATAAATTTTAATTCACTTGAAAAAAAAGAAATTTGTTACAAACACTGATGCCCCCGGACCACATGTTTTGACAGAGATAAATCTATAATAAATTCTACAGAAGACAAAAAGACAAAGGGCCATAATTTAGCCAAACATTGTAGCAACCATCTTTCCAGTCATCTATTCACTAAAGGCATTAAAAACTGAAAGTTTGAGCGGGATCCAGTAGTTAGAGTAAAACGTACCAAGCAGTTAATACCAACAAATTTGGGGACTATATATTCTAATAAGGGCTGTAACGAATACACTAGGTGAGAATATGATATGTATCACGAATACAAGGTGGCGAATATGAATATTTATTCGCGAATATGAATTTCAATGAACAAAAGTGATACTGACAACTGAAATGACAGTATATAGTATGAAACTATGAGTATTTGTCAATATGATTAATTGAGTATCATTTCATACTGAAAATATGAAATATAACACTTTGAAATAACAAAACACTGACTAGAACTGCTTAAACTTTGAACACAGTTTTTAAACTTTTGAGAAAACATGACTAGTACCCATACAAGCCTTGAGTAGAACAATTAAGAGTCAACAGTTGACACATTAGTGACTGTAGCATTCCCTTTGCTAGGCTCCATGTTTGTTGATAAGTTGCACAATCATTGTCGTAAAGATAAACAAAAAAGAAATTCCATCTGCTAATCCTTTGTGTGTATGTTTGAGAATCAAATCACTCGTATTTACCTAAATAAACATTAAACAATCATCGAAAGATTTTTCAATTCAATGTAAATATTCAACCGGTGCCCGCCATTGTAGTTGCTAATATCACTGTGTAACATAGTGGGTGGGGTAAACATAATGAAAAACGCCGGAATAAGGAGCAGAACATTTAAATATAGGGGTTTATTGTATGAACCTCCATTTCTAAGGTAAGATAAGATGATTAAACTTTCAAACTCGAAACCACGTTGTTTGTATTCGACAAATATTCAGTTCGGGAGGTGGCGAATAATGAATACGATTCGTCCACAGCCGTATTCGAGTAATTCGAATATTCGTTAATATTCAAATTACTCGAATACAGCTGTGGACGAATGGTATTCATTATTCCCCACCTCCCGAACCGAATATTTGACGGAAGCCTGCCAGGAAGCCTGCCATTATTAAGAATAAAAAAAAGGCCCATCCAAAATTCCTTTGTTAGGGTGAAAAAACCAACAAAGGGCCATAATTCTTAAAAAAATCATTGCAGCCTGAAATACTTTCTTCATTATCATCTACACATATAGGTTATTAAACTGTGAAATGTTTAACAAGATCCACCTAGAAGTAAAAGAGGAGTTCAAAACACAAGCTTCGGACGTACATACCTACGATGGTCAGACAAGTGTAATGTTTAATCCATCTCGCTCAATTGGCACATACAAAAACAAATACAAGTATTACAGTTGTACTCAAAAATAATTTGTCTGTATTCATATTTTATTTGAGTTTGAATAGCTTTTGTTATTAGTAGTTGATAGCTTATGTGGTGCATACAATGAAATGAATAGGTATTAAATATATGACTGAAAAGAGCAGATCAAATATATTAAGCAGGTTTGTCAGTACAACATTCTCTCCCCATACAAATCATTCAATTATTAAAGTAAAACAAAAAATGTTGAATTTTATATGTGAATTTCAAGAATAGGATCAGCAAACTGTTAACATTTAAAGCAACTTTACTGTGCAATTTAAATTCATTTGCTCCATTTTTAGAAAGCCATATTTCTCAGGGATCTCTTATTTAACACAATTTCATCTAACAGCAAGTACCAATTTCCTTGGATGATCAATATCAAACTTTGCAACAGCAGAGCTGAAAATGAGAGGGGTTCACACTCACTTGTGTATCTGTCTGACAGCTTAATTATTGTATCCTCAAATACTGAGCACTTTAGAATTATGCAAGTCATTGAGCAGCAAGTTTGAAGTAAATAGAAAGATTTAAATAAGACATTGAGATTGGTGAGAATGGAAGTGAGTTATATCCTTGCTTTGTCTGACATAATAAGTATACGTCTAATACTAGTGTGTCCATTAAGTGTTAGAAAAAACATAGACCATTATTGCATAAAATACAGAATTCAATAACATCAAGGCTAAAACTCAAGTTTGTACACCTGACTTCTGAAATGTGACTTTTCTCCAACAAACATATGCAACAAGCAAATTGGTTGAATTGATATCGCCTGCCAAATAAATTTTGTTTATGGATGGGTGCAAATCCATTGATATATGTTCTAATCCTAAAATAAAATTAAGTGTAGATTATTTTTTTTTATGCATTGCAATTCCCCTCATTGATAACTATGCACCTATGAAAATTTCATGTTGAAATCTAGTGGTGTATATTAGATATATCCTGAAAAGTTACATCATACAAAAACAGAACAAAAAGGCAATAGCTCTTATTATAGAAAGTGTAGGGTTATGGTTCTTGTGCATGGCACTTCTTCCCATTTGTATCAATACGTCCATGAAGTTTCATGTTAAAGTCTTGTATGGTATCTGATATATAGCCCTGAAAAGTAACATCATACAAATACAACAAAGGGCAATAACTCTTGGTTAAGAAAGTGTATGGTTATGGTTCTTGTGCATTGCCCTTTCCTCATTGATATCTATACACCCATGAATTTTCAAGTTGATATCTTATATAGTTTCTAAGATAGAGCCCTTAAAGGTTTTGTGACAGACGGATGGACTTACGGAATGACGCACAACACCAATTGTATATCCTTCCGCCTTTGGGGGAGAATAAAAATTGGCTACTACAAGTAATGATCATCAACAAGTTATGGCTCTAACATAAAACAATCTTCTAAGACATAGCACAAGGAATCTTTGCACATTCTCTTGATATATTTTCCCATTAAATTAATAATGTATCAAACACAATTCACATACTGTTTGACAAAAATATATCCTGCTATAATTTGTTATAGGTCTGTGAATTCTACCGACAAGTCTGGATGTCCAGACATTCAAAGCAACAGTCTGGATACACAATTAATCTTGCAGCCTGTGGAAATGTGTAAGGCTTCAGGCTTCAAAAGATCCACTTTTTCAGCGCATGAACATGTGTTTATTTGGATGTTTTTTTTACAGAAAGCTAACACAAAACTATGACCAAGTTAGGCTAATAATAAAGTGCTCATGACTGATTTCATTTACTTGAGTTGTGACCTTGACCTTCAACAGAGTCACCTAGTTCTTAAGCTTGATACTCTGTCTTGCCAATATTATAATAGTTAACAAATTTATTTTAGAATCGTTCTATGCTGAATAGTGTTCATGGTGGAATATTATATACGACCTCTGACCAAAAATTGTGACATTGGCCTCCAGACAAGGGTTTTTCTAATACTTTAATTTGTGACTTTAAATCTGTGCATCACTCCAAGGTCACCATTCTTGTCACCATAACCAAGTAATCTGAAAATCCATCCATGCTTTACAAACTTTTCACAAACAATACTTTTCCTAGCCACCAATTCGCCCACAGGCCCATCAGCCATGTGTGATCCCACAATATGTTCCTTTTTTGAAAAGGGTGTGTTAACAATTTGTTTTGATGAATAAACACATGTGTTTGAAACTTAGGTAAATCTGTTGATAATATTGTTTCATTGAGTTGAATGTAATTATTTTTAATTTATTACACCACATATTTGTTTCATGTTTGTCATTGTCCTAGTAATGCAGCAGCTTTGTAAATGAAAGCCCTGGGCCCATATTCACCATTCCATTCTAAGACTTAAGAATAGAACCAAGAAATATATGTTCAGCGTATGAATATATACAAATGTGCTTAAATCATAAATAAAATGCACTAAATGATAAACTGTGTACTTAGAGGTGTTAAATTCCATGTCATATTTAACAGTATTATACTATTAGAATATTACAGTTTTAACAAGAGATGTGTTTGTCAGAAACACAATGCTCCCAAATGCGCAGCTTAGATTTTTTTTTTACCTTTGACCTTGACCTTTCACCACTCAAAACGTGCAGCTCCCAGACATGGCGAAAGACCGTCATAATTTACAGGCCAGACTGGCCTACCTATGGGAAAAATTCACAGGCCAGTTGGGAAATTCACAGGCCACAACTTTTTGTGTTTAAAAAATCACCATTTTACAGTTTTTATTGATTAAGTTTAATTTGCAAATATTTAATTTTACTTTTGTTTGGTCAATTAAAGGACAAACACAAAATTGAAATTTTTTCTTCACTTTATGTTTTACGTAACACCTTCATATTAACAATGAGGAATGAAACAGAAAGAAACTCATGATTGTTTTTTATAACGAATATTTACGAATATTTATGAATTACGAATGATTCACGTATTTTACGATGTTTTTTTCACAAGGTGATCATCTCAAAGTTGCGATTGTTGACCTAAACGACTTGCTTAGCAACGAATCCGGAAACACAAGAACCGGTAATTGCGAAATAATTTATTTGTAAAAACTGCAAACAGGTTACAAAGTTTTGAAATGAAAACGCAAATTTACCGAAAATTTACCGCCAGCCAGTAAGGCCGACGATATCGGATTTCGCCGTCGGTCTTTTCAAATTTTCGTCGGCAAAGTCCGACGGTCTTTCGCCATGTCTGAGCTCCATGATATACACATGCATGCCAAATGTGAAGTTGCTATCTTCAATATTGCAAAAGTTATGACAAAACTTTAATATTGGTTAAAGTTTTGGACAGACTGACAGAATGACAGACAGACAGGCCAAAAATAATATACCCCCTTTTTTTTAAAAGGGGGCATAAAAATATTCTTTATTTATTTACTAAGTAAAAAAATTGGTTGGTGAATATGGGCCCCGATGTCAAGGCATACAATGTACCTACCAGTTGGTTGGAGCCTTTAAAGATGATCTGGCTGAGAGTTTCCAGTCCACGGAGGGCGCCCCACACTTCGTTTGCCCACACCTGAATTCCAGTCTGCTTCACAAATAGGTCATCTGAAAACATGAGATCACTGTGAGGACACTTGAACCAGTTATCAGCGGAGCACAGGCCCACAGAACCTGCACTGGTTAAATTTGAACCAGACCTGTTCAGATTCTTGGGTTCATTTCAACAAGCTTGTTAAATTTTCTTGCTCTCCAGAAATAAAATCAGAAGTCAGGTTTGATTAGTAAAAATGCTTCTTTTTAATGACTTTCACGCCCACTTTAAAGAATTTGCATTTGTCCAGAAAATTGGTAGTAATGAAACATTGATAATAATTTAGCCAAAGCTTACCAAAAAGATCATTAATCAATTAATAAACAACTAACAATGAGTTTGAATCTAATAATGTTTTGCAACATCATTACTCCTTAATTTAAATTTGTAAGAAAAATGTGTCATACATTTTTGATGACTGATAATTCCTTGGTTTCAAATAAATTAAGGCCCCTTCTTACATTCTAGGTTGAGGACACTTTTGCATGAAATACTCTTAATAACTTTTAAGCATGTCGCAAATGTTCACACACAAATTAAGTTTTAAAATATTCAGCTTGATTGCATGGTAAGCCTAAAGCCTTTTTAGACCTGTCGGGTCCATTTCCTGGGAATAACCAGCATTTATGTAAGAGAAGATCCTGAGAACACTCCCACAGTTTGGATGAAACCCTGGACCTCCTGATCACCAGGCAGACACCATACCCACTACACCACAGTAAGCTATGAGATGATGAGATGGAGGCCAGTTGTGCACAGTTTAGTCAACAATCCAAGATTTCAACATATATATATTGTCATTTCTGTAGTATTTTTTAAATAAGAATGCTTACATGATTCATCCATCTTCGCGTGAGGATACTTGACACACGGTTTCAAGATTTTCACAAGCACCTTGGATATAACTGGTGCATCGGCATAGGGAAGATTTTCATACTTGAGCGAGGGGTCCTCAAACTGGGTGCTTTGGGCATGCTGGAAATTATCATACATATCTTCCACGGCATCCTCCACTATATATGGCTTATAGCGATCCAAAGCCTTCTCAATGATGTCACACTTGTTTCTCGTTAACTCAAACTTGAACGTCTTGTCCACGATGTACACTTTGTCCTTCTTTGCTACGTAGTACTGTGGCATTGGCCACGGTTCACCAGTGGTTGCATGCGGCGCCCGGCGAATTTTCTGTTCCGGTTGAACGTACTGTTCAAAATTTGTGGCAAAGTCACTCCAATCCCATACCACCTTCATGCTGCCCGGCTTTTCTTCATCCTCCTGTTTAACCCCATTACGCTGGTTGAATACAGGACCAGCATTGATACCATTCATATTTCCTTGAGGACCAGCATTGATACCATTCACATTTCCTTGAAATCTGTTCACATTTTCTGCTGGTAGCAGATTGTTAGGAATCCTGTTTGCCTCTGGTATCTCATTCCTCGCTGAATCCTTTTCCCTACCTATAATATGTACATTAGCTGGTATGTTATTCACTGTTGCTTTTGCTGCATCATTGTAAACTCTTGGCTGTTGAACCACATCAAAAGCCCCTGGTACATTATTGTTGCCTAAATACGCAGGTTCTCTTGGCTCTGGAGCTCTATTCGATGGGACCATCTCCACGCGATCTTTAAACACTCTTTGGTCATTAAGCTTTGATTGATCATTATAAACACCTGCTGCTGGATCAGCCACTGGCTTTGCATTACCAAGTTTATCAACATTTGCAATTTCCTCTTTGATACCATCAACAACTACATTATTCACTTGCACATGCTCACGATTTTCACTTCTACCAGTAGGCAGCACAATCCTGTTCTCAACTATACTTAGCTGTACAGCTTCCCTTCTCTTACTATTTACAACATATGCCGGGACTTTATTGCTCTCTATTGCTTCTGAATTCCCAGTAAGGTTTCTGTAATATGATGGTCGTTCATGTGCATCATTCACACTAGCCCCATTCCCATTATCTCTCCTTGCATTTAATTCCGAACCGCCAAACACACTGTTGTCATTTGCGATCTTGTTTGGAAGCACATTGCCTGCATTTACTGCAATATTCTGGTCATTTACACCAATATTCTGGTTATTAACTCCAGTATTCTGGTTATTGACTCCTAAATTCTGGTTATTTACTCCCATATTCTGGTTATTATTGTGAACAACAGGGTTATTGGGATTTGCAATTTGTTTTAAATTTGATTGTGCTAGTTCCTGTTCAAGCATTTGTAGCTGCAGGGCTGTGTAGACTTTGTTTCCTATTTTCTGTAAGGGTTGCACACCTTCAGGCTGAAAACAAAACAAACACCAGATTAATCCCAAAAATGAAAGTTTTAATGAGAGTTTTGAGGTTTTCTTGTGTCGACATGTATAGAATTGGCATCGGTTACTTACTTTATCGGAGTATTTCTAGGTCAAGAATTCCATAGACAAGTTCAATACAATATTATGCGAAAAGACAGCATGTGTCTGCTCAATTTCTCACATGCTTTGTAATGACCCAAAACTTAAAAAAACATGAAAAACATGTAAATAAATCATTACACTTGTTTGAAGATGTGAAACAATTTAAGGTAAGTCATTTGACTAA
Organism: Dreissena rostriformis; assembly: GCA_007657795.1. Classification (NCBI taxonomy): domain Eukaryota; kingdom Metazoa; phylum Mollusca; class Bivalvia; order Myida; family Dreissenidae; genus Dreissena; species Dreissena rostriformis. The sequence continues at coordinate 160,716 of VMBQ01001696.1, forward strand.
ACTAATGCCATGTAATTGGTTATTGAAAACTAAGTAGCTAAATAAAAGAATACAAATGTTATCTTACATATATTTAAGATACAAATATTGGCAAAAGTTGTATTAAACAGCTATAACGGTATAGAATGTGATATATTTAAGTTAAAAAAAAGCTTATAGTATTAGCCGTATGGTATTCTCCTAACGAAACACAATGTCCTGATTTTACAAACAAAACACTCCCAAGTGTCTGAGAAAAATATAGTCACAAGTTACCAAGTTTTCATGGCCAAACAAAAATACGCACTGAATTTGTGAAATTATAACAGTCTCACAGAGTGACTTGGAGGGAAATATTAAGAAGATGTTTCAAGTCTGGCACACATAAATACTCACTTCAACATATACCTTCTAAGAGGACCTACCTTTTTCAGACAGATCCATGTAATCAAAGGCTGTGAATTTAATATTTTTAATTCATTTCATTTTGTTCTAATGTATGAATAAAATATCAAGAAACAACCATGTTCAAATTACCTGATTTCCTCCCATTATGCCTTGCTGGCCTCCCTGGTTACTGTTACCAGGAAGTACTGGTGCATTCTGGGACTGCACTGGCGGGTACTTCAAGTCTAGAGGCTGAGCATCAGCTTGATGGTTGTTGACTCCAGGATTTGCAACTGAAAATACAGTAAGTATATACACTCAAATAAAATATAAAACTAGTGTTTTCAACATCATACAATTGGCAATATTGAGCCAATATTCAGGTGTTTCATAAAGTCCCAGAAGGCAGGAAAATTAACTGGCAATTTTGACGAACATAGGCTTTAATGCCCAGCTTCAATTCATAAAAAGTTTAAAGAAATAGCAAATTTAAATTGAAATCATCAACTAAGTACTCTTCAAACAGTGTTGCAATTAATCACAGATCAAAGGCTTACAGTTCTGGTCAGCTGCTATCTGTTGCCCAGCAACAGCCAATAAGAATGCAGGCACCAGAAGCACCAGGAGTTGCTGCCCTTGAAGACTCTGCACTGCCATGCTCAGTCTGAAACAAGGGGAACAATCGTAAAAACAACTGTCATCATAATAATATGTTTTGAAACGAAAAATAAAATCCACTAAAATTCATGCAATAAAAATGCTCAATGCTTACACAATACACAACTGAATTTAACAGCAAGTATAGTAAAAAAAAACATGCGACTACCATTTCTTTAAAAGCCACCTTGTCCAAAACAGTAATAAAATCTCATAAAGCCATTTCATCATATAATGAGTATGTAGTAATTTGCATGCTATGAACAAAATATATCTTTACAGCAAACTGCTTCCAGTTTACCTTTTTTTCAAATACCACCGCATGAGTTTATTTTCCTGCAATACATGCAAATAAAAACTTAACGGAGATAAGGAAGTTTACAAAGTGTTATCACAAGATAGTGAATTATACTTGAGCATGAAGTGATTTTCAATGAAAATCTTCACATCACAATAACACAATACAGTTTCAGTTCCTCCTTACAGAGCTTGTTGCACATCTTTGGGGTATAACGATAAAACTCATATTTTTATTTAACACTTAAATTTATATACAGCAATATCAGATGTGTAATGTCATAAAACATGGTAGTTTTACTTTAATAAACCTTGCAGACCTATTTGTCACAGTGATTTCTTCCCATTGTGCATGTCCATTCTTTAAACAGGTACCCGCAATTATGCCAACTGTATACATCACATAACAAGTATCTCCAGTGTTGTCCATTTTGAGAAAGATGCTGGAAACACTATGGCATACATGTACCGTAAGTGTCATTTTATTAACAGATCTCTTTCATTCATTCCATTTTGTTTCCTGAGGCTTTTTTTTGTAATCAGTTGCTGATGTCACACTGGAAATATCACCAATGACCAGAATCTGTATGGTAATCAGTAAAAGTCCATATTGTTTCCAGCTTATTGTCAGTATGTGTCGTGTTCTGAGAAAACTTGGCATAATGCATGTGCGTAAAGTGCATGTCGTCCCAGATTAGCCTGTGCAGTCCGCACAGGCTAATCAGGGACGACACTTTCCGCCTTAAATGGATTTTTGCCAAGAAGAGACTTCATTTCAACGAAAAATGTCATAAAAGCGGAAAGTGTCGTCCCTGATTAGCCTGTGCGGACTGCACAGGCTAATCTGGGACGACACTTTACGCACATGCATTATGCCCAGTTTTCTCAGAACGTGACACATATTGTTTCCAGCATATTGTCAGTATTGTCATTCAACATGAGTGTGTAATCAGAAAGTTGTCAGGGCATTCCCAACATAATGTCAGAAAGCCATCTGGTAAGGATTTTATGGCAGAAGAGACGTTTATAAGGAAATGAGCCTCGCTCTGGGAAACGATGCAAAATGCATTTGCGTAGTCTTGTCCCAGATTAGCCTGTGCAGTAGACCCAGTTTTCCCAGAGCAAGGCTCAAATATAATGTTTATCCATTTGGGTTAATGTTGGTTTTGGTACATGTTTAACCATGTAATGAAGAATCTGAATTGTATCTACCTTCTTTCTTTCACAGTTGGAAAATTAGCTCTCAGAGGATTTTAAAATGAAATGTCAACGTTCATAATTTATCAGAAGCAGGTAAAATTATTGTGTGTACAATAACATAAAGAAAATTGTAAAATGAAATTTATGAAATGTGATTCCCTACAAAGATTTTGAAGCAAACCAGTTCCCTTTTGTAAATTAAGTATACTTTTTGTATGTTATTATAATTCTGACCTCAAAGTGTTATTGTTTTTATCACTTGTTGAATACTTTCACTGATTCCCAAGATCTCATTTTGGTAGACATGATCTACTAAATTTGCTTGCTGTTCTTACTAGATAGAAATAATAAAAAAAAAATATATGCAGAGATCCAAGATAAGTCTCGATATAAATTGTATTGCATTTAAATAGTTCCAATTTCAAAACATAATCAAGATCTGTCCATGGAAACAAGGACTAAATTTTCAACAAAATATTTGATGTTAAGAGATTATATAAAGTGCAAAGGGTTATCAGTGACAATATTTGTAAGTGCATTTATGGAAAATGCCAGTAAAATAACTGTGTTGATGAGGAAATAAGTATAATCTGAAGTTCTAATGCATAAGAATTCATTCTCAATGGTATAATTAATAGTGAATCAGACGGCAACTAGTTGTTCATTTACAAATAAACAACACATATGTCTTCATGGTGGTCATTAGTGGAAAGTTATTTTTATTTTGATGAATGACAAAGTAACAGTCCTTACAAGCTGTTTATGGCTTAAATTCTACCGTTGACCTCTAAGTGTGACCTTGACCTCAGGGGCAGGGAGAGGGGCGTAACACAAGTCATGTCACATTGTCTTATGATCGTTTACATTTTCAGAAAGTTAGGTGACCATCAGATGAAAGCTGGCTGAAAAAAGAGAGTGGAAACCAAAAAGTGCGGACTCCTCTGACAAACTGACAGACAGTGTGTAAACTATATGCCGCCCTTCAGGGGGGTATACAAAACATCTATTAACAAATTGTAGAAATGCAATGAAAACTTTTCCACAGATTCAGAACTGTTTTTTTTATGTTCAGGATCATCTTTTATGAGAATTTATCAACAGTAAATTTTGCTATTGTCTATACAAAAAATATCATCATTTTACATCATTCTAGACATACAATTGTAACCTCAGACACATTACACAATTACAAATGTATTGTCCCAACAAAGTGTCAAACTGACAATTAACAATTAATTCACAGACAATGCCTCAGGACACTGTTACACCCTCACCTGTTGACAACTGTTTATCTATTAAAGGAAGAGACAATTTAGCTTTGAGACCATGTAACACCATTGATACAGTTGTAAGAAAACAATTTGGCATGTCATATCAAGGGACAGTGAAGGCAAAAACATGTGTGAGTCTTGTAGTTCATTGCATATGGATGACTGCTGTAAGTTCACAAGGAGTGCACACCAGTAATGTGATGGCAAAAAGTCTTGTGATGGCAGCTGTGAAGACTCACCAAATGGGCATAACAAAAAAATATTACATATTAGGGACTCAACAATCTTGAATATATATTGTTAAACATTGGTTTATATTTCATATCATAGTCATATAATCATATTTGATTCGAAATATCATCGGGACAAATGATCTGACCAAGTTTTATGAAGCTTGGGAAATAAAAGTGGCCTCTAGAGTGTTAACAAGGCAAATGTTGAAGCTAGACGATGGACGACAACCAACAGGCAAGAGTGGTCACAAAAGCTGAACAAACATGTTGTGCTCAGGTGGCTAAAGTGTTTTTTTAAAATATGTTTACAAGGTTTTTTCGTGAACTTAGGAAAGAAGCCCCAGCTAGTCCATTGTGGGAATATTAGGCGTGTGAAACAATGAAAGTGAGAAGAATTAATAATCGTTCATAAGTCTATCCATTAATTGTGGGAAAAAAAATTGATAAATTATTAGCACTTTTGCATTTACACAATTCTGACTTTTGAAATTTTGATTTTGTTCACGTAAAAGATGCAGCAGAATATAAGACACAGGTAACTTTTGTCTGAAACTAGAGCTTTGTCACTGACGTGACGTATACCCCCACATGCNATGAACTACAAATATAATGTATAGGTTACTCAACAAAGTTCACCAATCTGTACTTCGATGGCATGTGTATTAACACAATGTTTCGTAGTATAACATATACCCGACGTCGTAGAGAAATGTGTACTAAAGGCATAGTACATACAAATGAACATCTCTCAACATATTAATTATAAAACGCAGTAGACGAACAATTTATAAGTTTGTTGAATTTAAACCTTTTTATTTTAGCTTGATTGCATCAAAAGCTCTGGGCTTATAGAAACACTATCAAGTAAATTTCATGGGAAATATCAGTACTTGATGACTTTGATTGGTCTTGAGATCGCTCCCTTAGTTGGGATTGAACCATTGACCTGGTCGCAGGGTGGACAACATATCCAGTACACTATTGCGGCAAGTTTAAAATAGAAGCTTTATTCATATACTAGGAGGTAACAATGCACTGATGCAGACAATTTCACGTCCTCATTAACTTCTTATAAGGGAATCTTCACACAATTAAGAAACTAATAACCAAGTCTGTAAACAGCTGACAGCAAATTCATGTACCTTTAACATGAGCCTCGCTCTGTGAAAAGGGGGTTTAATGCATGTGCATAAAGTGTCGTCCCATATTCATAATCATATTCATACCATACTCAGGGATGACACCTTCCACCTAAAATGGATCTTCATCAAGAAGAGTCTCTTTAAAACAAAAAATACAATAAAAGCAGAAAGTGTTTAAGCGAAGGTATGTATTGGTATACCAGTGTGTAAATGTTCCAGTTGTGAACGACCATGTCATAAGCATGAGACTGGTATGGCTTGGTGCTAGCCAGCATCAGATTGTCAGTGATCATGTTCTGTAGGGCACCACTCTCTGAAACACGGAGGGACAAATCTTCATACATTACGCCAGTATTCAATCCTATTTGTTCAAACTAAATAGTATATCTAGCTTACATATATAAAAACTCGGATCAGAAAAATTATCTTATAAAAAACTTCAGCCTGAGTAATTTACAAACTGAAAATTGCTCTTATTATCATTGATGGATCCGTTTCAAACAGCAACTTTATTTCAAACATCATACCAATATGAAAAGGCAGAATAATTATGGTACACATATATTAACTAAAAAACTGAATACTGTCCTGCACAAAACACAAAGAACTACTTGCAACACAAGGTTAGTTTCATGATGTAATGCTCATAGTCTGATATGTTATCAAATTTATAATATATAGATTTGTGGCATTTATATGTTTATGATTATGTTCTGGGAGAATAAATATGTGTTACTGTCTAAAAAAAATGTTATGGTTTCAATGAGACCGTCTTATAAAGCATCATATGCCAAATTTAAGTTACGATTATAATTCAGCAGAAATATAAATGCCAAACAATAATTTTTATTACATGTAGTTTGTTTTCGGAATTCTATTTACATTCAAACTTTTAAGTCATTTATTTTAGCAACATATTGATCATTAATGTGTTTTTGTTGTGAATGGGTAATTTTCATTTATTGCAAGATCTTTCTAAGAAAGGGCCCAGATTTATACCCGACTTGTGAAGCTGCACATCAGGCTGTACTATGAGCTGTCCATCTGCCGTGAGTATCACCAGGTGTAATGTGGCTGAAATGTACAGGGGAAGACGTTTGTTTATTTGGATTGTTCGCAGTATTTCAACAGTATTTCAGTCACATCACGGTGGTCAGTTAACCAACTCACACTTTTCCTAGGTTGGGCCAAAAAAAATTTAGGTCCGTTTCTGGTCTCCTTGGGAAAAAAAAACAGGGTCGTAGGTAGGGATTTTTTTTTATTTTTATTTTTTTGTCTTTCGGGTACTAGAATGGAAGGCAGGGTTTTTTATCTGATTTTGGGGAAAGGGCCTGGCCTTTTTTGAGGGGAAAAAAATAGCGCGAAAAGCCGGAATTTGGGGGGGAAAATCACGCGAAAAGCCGGATTTTGGGGAAAATAAGGAAAGTCTTAAATAATTACTTTAACATATTTTACTGTTTTTAAAACAAATTCAAGGCAACAGATAATTTAATTATGCAATATTTTGTATTTTCTACACTGGATCAGGTTAACTTATGTATTTAAAGGTTAAAAAAAAAAAAAATTAAA
>VMBQ01001697.1:5333-21575 GCA_007657795.1 Dreissena rostriformis
GAAAAAAAAAAAAAAAAAAAAATCAAAGCGGCGCAGTAGGGGGCATTGTGTTTCTGACAAACACATCTCTTGTTATATTTGTTATTTATTGTTGTTTATTTGTTGTTTTATATAATAAGTGTTGAATCTCCAGGACAGCCAACAGCTGCGCAGCCTCTGGATGATGATGACTGACCCAGAAACCGGACTCGTGTTCCAAACCTTCCGAGTCCGACTACGTAACCTGCACAACTGTATTCATGGAAACCGCATTGTGGACTGGTTGTTGAAGCATGACAAAGTGTCTGACAGGTCAGTGACTGGTTGTGCATTGTGTTTTTAAAAATCAATTTAAGGGACATTCGCAGTTTGGGATGCTGTTTGTTGGTTGGTTGGTCTTTTTTGTGTCTGACCCATTACTCTACTGTGCAGAATTGGATTTCAAAATATAAGGAAACAAATGATCACTATGACAACTTGGATGCAATTTACCATCTTCACCATTTATACATGTGATATAAACTCTACAACTGTCAGCCTCGTTGTGGGAAAACTGGACTTAATGCATGTGCATAAAGTGTCATCCTAGATAGGCATGTGCATTCCACACAGGCTTATCTGGGACGACAGTTATAGCCTCCACTCAATTTTGGCTAAAAGAGACTTCTTTAAAAAAAACAAAAAACAACATAAAAGTGGAAAAGTGTCGTCCCTGATTAGCTTGTGCTACAAGCATTTAGCCCAGTTCTCTCAGAACAAGGCTCACTGTTATTTACAGGTCTCAGGCAATTGCTATTGGCCAAGCTCTGATAGATGCAGCGTTCCTCAGCCCTCTGCAGTCCCCCGCCACACCTTTCAGGGACGACTACACCCTCTTCAGACCAACAGAAGTAAGGCACACATGCACCTTTGTTTCTCACTTGTGTATTGTACAGAATAATCTGGGTTTTGCCAAAAATATATTAAATAAATTAAATTCATAAGGTAAACACATTTTTAGCTCATCTATTTTTTGAAAAAAAAAAGAGCTATTGTCATCACCTGAGCGTCAGCGTCTGGGTCAGCGTCCGGTTAAGTTTTGTGTTTAGGTCCACTTTTTATGCTCCCCCAAAATTTTTGGGGGGAGCATATAGTCCCCGCTTCGTCTGTCCGTCCTTGCACAATTTTTGTCCGGGCTATTTCTCAGCAATAAATGACCGGAGTTCAATTAAACTTTATGGGAAGCTTCACTACAAAGAGGAGATGTGCATATTATCAGCTGGTTCTGGTCGGATGATTTTTCACAGAGTTATAGCCTTTTGAAATTTTCCATTGTACATATAGTGCAATTCTTGTCCAAGCTATTTCTCAGCAACTTATAGCGGGAATTCAATGAAACTTTATGGGAAGCTTCACTACCAACAGGAGATGTGCATATTATCAGCCGGTTATGGTCGGATGATTTTGTCCAAAGTTATGCCCCTCAAGACGTTTCCTTTTATCTGAATATATAGTGCAATATTGTGACAAAAAAAAACTTTGGGGAGCATCACGCGTCCCCGACAGTTTCTTGTCTCATAAAGCATCAAAGATATTGCATTCAAACTTGGTACACTTACTTACTATCATGAGGGGACTGGGCAGGCAAAGTAAGATAACTCTGGCTGGCATTTTGACAGAATTATGTGCGTTTAAACTCCTCCCCAGCAAAAGTTGAAAGATTAATTTCCATTCAACAAAAATAACAAACAATACACACATGATGTTTGAAATATCTCAAACAATACCCACATGATGTTTGAAATATCTCAAACGATACCCACATGATGTTTAAAATATCTCAAACAATACCCACATGATGTTTGAGATATCTCAAACAATACCCACATGATGTTTGAGATATCTCAAACAATGCCCACATGATGTTTGAAAGATCTCAAACAAAACTACATGATGTTTGAACTATCACAAACAATGCCCACATGCTCTTTGAACTATCACAAACAATAACACATGCTTTTTTAAATATCACAAACAATACCACATGCTCTTTAAAATATCACAAACAAGACCACATGCTCTTTGAAATATCACAAACAAGACCACATGCTCTTTGAAATATCACAAACAATACCACATGCTCTTTGAAATATCACAAACAATACCACATGCTCTTTGAAATATCACAAGAAATATTGACATGCTCTTTGAAATATCACAAACAAAACCACATGCTCTTTGAAATATTACAAGAAATATTGACATGCTTTTAGAAATATCACAAACAATACCACATGTTCTTTGAAATATCACAAACACTATCCACATGTTCTTTGAAATGTCACAAGCAATACCACATGCTCTTTGAAATATCACAAGAAATATTGACATGCTCTTAGAAATATCACAAACAATACCACATGTTCTTTGAAATATCACAAACACTATCCAAATGCTCTTGGAAATATCACAAACAATATCAACGTGGTATTTTATATATCACAAATACTATCCTTATGCTCTTTGAAATATCAAAAACAATACCACATGCTCTTTAAAATATCACAAACAATACCACATGTTTTTTGAAATATCACAAACAATACCACATGTTCTTTGAAATATTACAAACAATACCACATGCTCTTTGAAATATCACAAACAAGACCTCATGTTCTTTGAAATGTCACAAACAATACCACATGTTCTTTGAAATTTCACAAACAAGACCTCATGTTCTTTGAAATGCCACAAACAATACCACATGTTCTTTAAAATGTCACAAGCAAGACCATGTCATGTAAAGCATATACAAACATGTTACATGTTAAAGAAATCATATTTAATTATTTTTTAAAATTCATAATTTAGAGATATTATTGTACAAACGTAATTTCTCAACTTTGCTAAAATGTCCAGTCGCAAATTATTTTCAGATAACATTTCCATGCCCTTAGGTTAAAAGGTCAAATTACTGTCATCCACTGGGTAATAATGGTACTTGAAATCACGGGTCATTTCCTTTACGGATATCATGCATCTATTACCTATGCGAAACATTAATTATGGGTCGACTTCACATGTATTGTTAATTGTTGTTATCACCTTTTCATTGGTGTTCCGCACGAATGATATTTACGTGGTACAATTTCATTGGTTGCCCGACTGTGGAACGGCCAACAAATCATTTGAATACGTATTATAGTTCAGTTAGTCACTAGAGGCCGAGACAGTCGGACGGAAAAATAAGAAAGTCCGAGTCATGTAGCCATTAACGGAATACACTATTTCCTATATAAGTCAGTACGCACTTTACGAGCAGAAATGTAATTTCATGATTTATAATTATCACGCTTGAAGCCCATTTTTGGTTTCGCTAGAATCTTGTTGACTATGATATTACTGGACATTGGAAAGTGTTTGTTAAGTTAAGAAACCAAAATAAACATCAATGGAATTTTATCGATGTGTTTGTTCAATTGAATAACGCTACACAAACAGATGGTCTTTGAAAAATCACAAACAATACCACATGCTCTTTGAAATATCACAAACACTATCCATATGCTCTTTAAAATATCACAAACAATACCAAATGCTCTTTGAAATATCACAAACAATACCACATGTTCTTTGAAATATCACAAAAAATACCACATGTTCTTTGAAATATCACAAACAATACCACATGCTCTTTGAAATATCACAAACAATACAACATTCTTTTTGAAATATCACAAACAAAATTGCCACGTGCACTTTTACTAATCAGAAAGTATTTTCTTTCCTCCACTTACTCATAAGGCATTTGCTCCATTTTCGCATCACATGGCTTGTATTTCCCATTTCAAATCAGCTGTTATTGATACACATATTCTACAGATCTTGACATCAGACGCTGTATCCCTTAGCAACAGTCAGCTTGAGGACAGCCTTGGTGAGGACAGCGCCCCCCTGTGGTTCCAGCAGATACAGTCTACGGCGCACAATGCAGGTCAGTAATAAAATTATATTTTTTTATATTTCTTTTTTAAAGCTTTGATTATGAAAAATACCTTGATTGCATATCCAATGGGAAATCAAAAATCCGAATGAGCCAATTTTTTATTAAGTTCCCATTGTCTTGAAATAGAGGTTGGAAGATAAAATAGGATGTCAGGAGAAAAACGCAAGTGTAAACATTGTAAACAAAATGTATGTGAATTAGAATATCCCTTTTTCCTAATTTGTCCATAGCTCTCAAACTTAGATTCAAGAATGTGAATTGTTTTGCTCTGTATAATTGCATGCTTACGCACATTAACCAACTAAAAAAGTCTAACATATTTTTTGTTTTTATGCAAACGTTTCATATTTGTTCATGTTTAAATATACTATATTTTATGATTCCCTGTCTTCGACATAATTCTTGTGTATGTATGTACTTTGCCAAAGGCAGAATGCTGTTTTGCCAATAAACTAAACTTAGCTACACGATTATGGGGAGAGGTTGTAGCCATTGGGTTCTGTAGAGCATTTGTATTGCAGTCTACACAAAATTGTCTGTCTGGTGGTCCTGATTGTTGAATTGACATTTGGACCAACAAACTTTCTGAAAATGTCGGTCCAGACGGCAGGCAAAATATCAACTTGTTTACATGTGCATGTTCGTTCAGGCAATTTTTTGTTTAGATTTTCCATTTTTTATAGAGTACTTTACTGCATTACCTGCTGTTTTTAGACAGTTTTGCAAACACTGGTATAAAAATCATCTCAAGTCTCAAATTTGCTTGAAACATAATATCCACCTAAACCGTGAGGCGTATTTTCATGAAACTTCACAGGGATGAACCTTCAGTGAGCCTCTTTCAAAGATGTTGAATTGTTCAAGTCCACTTCATATCTAGGTCAACAGACTTTATAAATGAAAAAAAAANTGTATCTCGTGGAGCTGCACATTTTTAGTGGTGGAAGGTCAAGGTCATCCTTCAAGGTCAAAGGTCAAAAAAAACTTTTTTTTATCATGTGTATCTCATTGACCTGCACATTTGGAGTGATGAAAAGGTCAAGGTCAAAGGTGAAAATAACAAAATCCAAGCAACCACAGCTGAGTGTTGGAACCCGCTATGCGGTGCTCTTGTTCACAGAGTTATGGCCCTTTGAAATTTTTTATAAACTGTACATAAAGTGCAATTCTTGTCCGGGCTTTTTCTCCCCAACTACTGACTGGAATTCAATGAAGCTTTATGGGAAGCTTAACTACCTTGAGGAGATGCGCATGTTATTAGACGTTTCCTTTTATCTGAATATATAGTGCAATATTGTGACAAAAAAAAACTTTGGGGAGCATCACCCGTCTCTGTCGGTTTCTTGTTTGTTTAGGTTTTCCATTTTTTATAGAGTACGTTACTGCATTACCTGCTGTTTTTAGCCAGTTTTGCAAACACTGGTATAAAAATCATCTCAAGTCTCAAATTTGCTTGAAACAACAGTTAGGCGAATTTTCACGAAACTTCGAAGGAATGTTGTTGAATCGTTCAAGTCTGCTTCATATCTAGGTCAACAGACTTTAAAAATGAAAACTAAAAAATTCTCTTCTGAAATGGCAAGGCTCAGAGGTCAGCTCAGAGGGCTTGACAGTTTCTCTTATTTGGCTAAAGTGAAGCCTTGTGGACACTCTAGTTGTCAAAAATGTTGCCAATTATCATGAATCTTGTCTTAATATTTGTTTTAATGATTGTTTGAAAATGGTTCAGGTCCATATAAGGGCATGGACACCAGGGGGTAAGCAATAACCTTATATGACTATAGTGAAACCTTTAAGAAGTCACTTTTTCTCCAATCCTCATGAAGTGTGCTCAAAACATATGTTCTGATAATATCTTAGCACATTTTCTAGAGGGATTCTCGAAACATTATAAAAGTTTCTCAGAACAGTCCAGTTTTACTGTCTCAGGTGAGTGACTTAGGGCTGTCAAAACGATTAAATGCGCATGAAACAATGTTATCTGTATATTAAGTCATGTATGTGATTTAAATTGATGCGCCACTGCTTCTTCAGCCTAAGCATTACTTTTAGAAAGTGTTGAGAAACGGGTATCAACATCAGAGTTATGTTTTACCCAAAATTCAAATGAGGGAAACCTGACCTTTGACCATATATTGTTGAATCTGGGTCATGCTTGTCCTAAAACAAGGTTATCAGGTCAGATCTTTAAAAGACCTTGTTACCACTGTAGAGGTCACATTTATAATTTAATCTTAATGAAACTTGGCCAGAATGTTTATCTTAAAATTATCTGGGTAATGTTTGAATCTTAACAACATCTATGCCAAGTTTAAATCTGGGAGATGTGTGTCAAAAATATTTAGTTAGTTATTAAGTTTTGTTTACAGTTTTCAACAGTATTTCAGTAATATCACAGCAGTCAGTTAATCAACTCACACTTTTTTCCTGGGTAAGCTGGTTTACCAGTACTAATTGCACATACTTACTGGTCAGCGAGTATTTCTCGGCCGAAATTTAGGGTTTGTATTTAATAACTTTCAGAATAAAACAAAATATTTTATAAAAAAAAATACTGATACATCCTGGGTTCGTCATCTACAAGCGAATGTAAACAAAACATTTTTTGATGTGCGCATGTGTATGTACGAGGGCCATATATGGGGTCATTAAAGGGAGGTAATTTTCCACTGCACAGAAGTATTTTCCGGACATTTATATAAATTGAGTATTTGAAAACAAATAAGAATTTAAATAAAACTTTTCTTAACATTAAAGTTTAAATGACGTAAACACAGTAATTTGAAATATGTCGCTTTCTGCGTGTGTAAATAGATTTATAATTTGTTTCCAATATCATTTCTAACAAATATCTATAAATAAGCATGTTCATTTATAGATATTTGTGGAAAGAAGAATATTAGTTTTCAAGGGAGAAAATCCAAACAGTGAATTTATCATTTTAAATGAGATTTGTTTCTAGTATATTTATTTGTTTACTAAGTACATTTTGCGAGCAATTCAGATATATGTATACAGCAAATTGTTTAGAATCTTAATGTAAAAAATCTTTAATTTAAATCATGTGTGTGTGTTAAACACATTAGATTCTGATCAAATAAGGGATTGTAATACAAATAATTGAGACGTGCTCTATTGCAGTAGACAAAGGAAAATCTCATCAGATTCAGGGGGAGAATGGCGGTAGAAAGGATATGACCAATCTTTTAACAAGCTTTATGGCTGGGCAAGGGATTGAACCAGCCATCCTCAGATTTTTCATCCTGCGCTATCCCTACTGAGCTAGCCATTCCAAAAAGAAGTTATTCGCCAGGTGACCTCATAGAAAAACCTCGTAACCACTCAGAAGAAATACTAATGCTTCAATCTTTATGTAACTTGGTCAAAATGGAACTTGTGGCATTATTAAGGCCAAGGTGAAATCTAGGTTGTGTGTGTCTAAAATCTTTATCACCAGGCCGTGTGATAGAAAAGCTCTGTTAGGACTCTGAAAGCAACATTATTGATACAACTTGATAAAACTTAGTAAAAATAGTTATATTGACAATATCTAGGTCAAGTTGGACTCAGATCATAATTGTTTTAAAACTACGTCAACTTATCAAATACGAGAAAAATCATTTTACAAATTAAGAAACCACATTTTTACCCGATCTTGGTGAAGCTTGGTCAGAATATTTATCTTGACAATATGAAGGCCATCTTTGAATCTGGGTCAAGTGGATTAAAAAACAAGTTCACGAGATCAAGTCATTAACAATTGGATAACTGTGAACTTATGTGGGTGCCTTAGGGCCATCATCTTTAAGGACAGAGTACTAACAGTAATACATTGAAACCACTTGCTTGAATCATTATACTTTCATTGAAACATATATAACAAAATCCAAGAGCCCTACTATATAATTATTAATTTCCTGTAGATTCAATAATTTTTTACCAGCCCAGTGAGTTAGCATGAAGCATAATGGTCCACTATTTTATCATGGAGAAATCATTGATCTAAATAAATTTATCTTAAACAGGCATTTCATGCATACAAATTAAAGGATCAAATTGAATTAAATGGAATATACAACAATCCAATTTATTTGAAATCCTCCTTTTGGACTGACACATATTATGCTACAAGAAAGTGTTCTAATAAAGGCTAAACAGCAATCTAGGGTATGAAACATATGCATGTCTGTTGTCGTTTGCAAAGCATAACAAAATCTTTAAAAAAAAATGATGTTGCTCTGCTTTGTTTAGTGCAGTATGAATGGATGGTATAATTTAAAACTGAACTATGTGATGGACAAATTATGGAAAAAACATGGAACCTTAAAATTGTATGCATCAACATTACTGATATTTGGGCTTTCAAGTACGACCATACATTCATGGCAGTATAATACTGTCAAAGACACAATAAGGTTAATTGTATTGAACAAAATATACATATAGATTTTAATATCAGTACTTTTCAGATCAACTATTGATTGAATGTATTAATGTCACCATATCAGCTATGGGATTGAATATACCCTCGTTTAGGAAAATTGCACCTTCTATATTTTGTCTAGTTGATACACACAACAGTAACACAGCATATACTATTTGCCGTAGTTTTTTTACCTTTCTTGAAATCTTTACAAGCCTTTTGAAGAGGTTTAAGTATGCAAAAGTAAAAGTAAAGTGTCAATAAATTATTATATGGATTTTTTTTTAGTGTCTTCACCTTTTAACCCCACTAATGCAGTGGGATAGTAATTTGTGTGTAATCTTCTAACTCAAATGATTTGATAATGTGTACTGTAATATTAGGGTAACTGATAAATCAAATGTTTATCTGTCAACAGTACAGTCCAAAGTATTATATTAGTTGATTTTAGCCACCAGCTGAAGGGGTGTTATTTAAGGACTTATGATTCCTATTGAATATTTATATTAAGGTGATCAAGATGGCTATGTTTTCTCAATCAACTTTGGCTAAAGGGTCTGATTCAGTAACAGACTATTGTTGTTCCTCATGTCTGGAGCACAATACGGAGCAGTTAGCTGATTTTTTCTGCAATAACTGTGTCAAGTTTTATTGTGGAAAATGTATTAACCCGCATGGTCAATTGTTTGGGAAACATGTGACATACGGAAGGGGAGACACAAGTAAGTGGCCAGTGTCCAAGCAAGTGGAGGATTTCCTTCAGAAATGTGACCTTCATGAAGACAAACGTCGAGAAATGTTTTGTGATGACCACAGTCAGCTGTGCTGTACTCATTGCGCTTTCCTCAATCACAGGTAATTCAGACATGTGTTTGTTTTAAATATGTTAATTGCCGATCATGGACAAATTAAATGCTGTTTTGTGGATTTGAATCATTTGAATAAAATTCTGATAGTAACTAATATTAATTATGTGTCTATTAAAAATAGAAATTATGGTATCAGTATAAAAATTAATACATTCCATATTAAAGACAATTACCTGAAAAGAACATTTTGAAAACAGGAAAAACATGATAATTCAAAGTTTTGACATACATGTATATTTGGATAATGGAAATTAAAACCACATACACATATTTAAGTCTTGTTCTTTTTTTAGAAAATGCACAAAAGTAACACTGATATCCGAGTTAGTCAAGGGACCCCAACCAGACTTGCAGCAACTATCAAGAAAGATACAAGCTATTCTTGTAGGACTAGAGAAACTTCAGAAGAATTGGGACACCAACATGCAGTCTTTGCAGGTTTCGTACAAGAAACAGTTACAAGAAATAAATCAAACACGCCAGAAAATAAATACCATTTTAGACGAGATTGAAAAGACCACCATAAAAGTTCTGGATGATAAGATGACCAGTCTGAAAGCTTCTCTCAAGACTGATGTGGAAAATTGCAGCAAGCTTAAAAATGAACTTAAGCAAATAAGTTACGCAATACATGAGGTTGTTGATAAGGGCAAAACAGAACTAGCATTAATTGCAAGTATGAAATGTCTGGAAAAGGTTAAGCAGTCTGAAACTTATCAGAAGGAGAACTCTGTTCAGATAAAAAGTTTACTGACATTCCAGGCCAACAGTGACGTTCAACAGTATTTGTCTAAATTGTCTGGTCTGGGAAGGATTGAGGTACATGTATTTACTCAGGCTGTAGCTCTTCAAGGTGATCCAAACCAGGTATTCATTGTGCAAGGAAAGTCAGAGTATGATGTGAGCCTACCAAGTGATTTAAAGAACTGCTTTATCACCGCCATCTGTGGTCTCTCTAATGATCAGATCCTGGTAGCAGATAATGTAAATAAACGAGTTAAGCTACTAGATCAGCAATACCAGGTGGTGGGACATTATGATTTCACTGTTTGCCCAAGTGACATTTGTCAAATCACACCAATGGAAGTAGCTGTTGTTTTGGATGATGATAAGACACATGAGGTCCAGTTTGTCTCTGTGAATGGTAGGCAGCTGTTTATGGGCAGGAAGTTACAGTTTAAACATGATTGTGATGGTATTGCTCATAATCTGCCAGACCTGTATCTCACTTCTGGTACTGCTCTTTACAAGTATTCAATGAATGGAGTCCTGTTGAATAAGCTTTATGAGGATAAAGCAGGTCTTTCCGCAGGTAATATTATGGTGGATATATATCATTTGAATTTTTTGTAAGGAATATCAAAATTGTATAATGCTTTATACATATTTATATAAAAACTAATTTCTTTACTGTAAAGGCGTTTTCTTTTTTAGTATGAGAGACTATTTTAAATAATGCCAAAATAATAGTCATGTAAGCAAGCTCTGCCTATGTCAGTGAGTACATCTTCTAACTGAGAAAATGTTATTGATGTGTACATCATGACATTATAACATTAAATTAATCATGCATTCATACTATATTAATTAAAACAAATTGGTGGTGAGACTAAGATGTAATAGTGTCTTAATTAACATAATGATTCTGTACAAAATTAAGTTCATTGATATATTATGTTTTTCAGTAACTAGGTGTGCAGTGAGTCCTTCAGGTGACAAGATATTTGTTACTAACTGGTTCGATCACAAGGTCCTTACCCTTGCCAGAGATGGCACAGTCCTCCAAACCTTCACAGACCCAGACCTAAAACACCCAAGTGCTATACATGTCACTGATCTGGGACAGGTGCTGGTCTGTGGAGGGTTATCCAACACTATCCTACAGCTGGATGGTGAAGGAAATAAGAAGCTGGCAACACTTATTACCAAGAGCGATGGACTTAAGAAGCCATGGTCAGTCTTCTACAAAAGGAGCACAGCATCCATCATTGTGGGACATTCGGATAGTCCAAAAATCCTAGTTTTTAAAGTAAAATAGCTTTGTTTCACAAGTTCCAGTAAAACATTTTGGAACATGCACTTTCAACATGAAATCTTGGCTACTTCAAATTCCTACTCAGTTATATATTTCATTGTATAATTCACATGGATGATTTATTTTGTTGCCAAGTCATGTCAAACCTTGATTATATTAGAAAAAGTACTTACATAATATAATTCTTGGCAGCATGTATTTCTTATTTAGTGTTATGTTCAATTGCATAATTCTTGGTGGAAGATTTAGTGTTGTCATACAAATTAACAACATGCTATCATCTGTTTTAAGGAATCAACTATTTTTTTGCTGATCATTTTTCGTTTAATTTTTCATTTAAAATATATATAATCAGTTTATTGTTGTTATCATGATATATATCTTTAAAACTACTAACCTGACTGTACATATAATTTTTAGTCGTGGTGATTTGTGATGATCTACATTTTTGTGTGAAATTGAAATGCAATCTAAAAATGAAAGCAGGGTGCTGTTTAGGAGATGTTTAATGTTTTACTTTTATTCTTTTATTTTTACTTTGTTTTCTGTTTAAAGAAATATTTTGTAACATAGAAAAACGATTACCATTGATCATATTTATTTTAAAGATTGTTAAACCGAATTCCTCTTGATTTAAAAGTATTTTTTGGTTTAATTTTTTCCCTTTATAATTCCATTAGAGATTTAATGTTTAATTATAACTCCTCTATTTCGAATTATCAGTATTACAAGAACCCATTTATCCTGTCGCATCTCGAGTTTCAATACCTATTAATCACATGATAATTCGAAGTGCTAATCTGCAAGTTCCTTATCTATTTTCACACATTATTGATAACAATAGTTGTTCTTGACTCTTAATTTCAGATGTTGTTTATTCATTTAGGCATAAATATGCAAAAATATTTATGCATGACAAGCATAAAATATGCAAAAATAAAGTAAACATAATATACAATTTGTCTTTGTGTTTAAAGACATTTATATTGCCTGTTCACATTGTGTTTAGTGGTCACCAACATTTGTATGCCCCCAGTAGGGTGGCATATAGTGATCGCACTGTCCGTCTGTCTGTCCTTCTGAAATTCCTTCATACTTGCATTTAGGTTTCATTTTTTTTTGTGAAAGCTGCATAGTAGGGGGCATTGTGTTTCTGACAAACACATCTCTTGTTTTTTATTGTAAATGAATTTATATAATTCTTATAAAGATAAAATAGAAATGTTTTAATTAAAATAATTGTTATTTCAAAACAAAATTCTCGGTGCCAGAGACTTTGAAATAACGAGGTTTGACTGATATTTTTACAGATTGTTTTTTACAGATTTCATTGTTTTTACATTTTATTTTTGTTGATGACAATTATACATGTATGTTCTGTGTACTTATTTGCCTTTTCCTTTCACTATTTATTGTTGAATAAAATTAACTTTTATTAGTTCAAGTTCATATTCACCTAGTTATTTACTAGGGATAGCATCAAACACCTTAATGGTATTTTAATATTCATATTTGCATTTAATGAATATTTCAATATTTGCATGATTGGTGTTTGCTATTTTTTGCCTAGGAGAAATTCTTTTTAGCTCTCATGAGCACGAACTGCTGAAGGTTTGGTAGTGTGATCACCCTTTATGGGGCAGTGTGGTTTGCTTTTTCAACATTTAGCTTGTTACCACTCTAGAGGCCATATTTGTCCTACAATTGTAGTGAATTTTGGTCAGAATGTTTATCTGGCCAATTTCTAGTCTGACTTCGAATTTGGGTCATGTGTCCAACAGCTAGGTCACTAGGTCAAATCTTGGAAAAACCTTTTTTCCAATCTTGTCATAAATTAGGCTTATGTAACATGTGAGACAACTCTTACTAGTATTGAATTTGATATTGAGGCAGTTATTTCCGTTTGACTGCAATGCTATTCATGATAGTTCAGTTTACTTGCGTGTGTCATTTATATGGTATTGTTTATAAGGTTTTATTAAGTTTATGCCCCCTTTCTATGAAGGAGGAAATTGAGTCACACTACATCTGCGCACAATTTCTTGTCTCCGGCATAATTTTGCCAAAAATGGGTGGATTTTTAAATACAGCATTTTACCATGTATAGCGCGCACCCATGTTTAATGCGCACCCGATTTTTTGTAACTTTGCAAAAATGTCCTCCATCATAAGACGATGTGTTGCGTGTAGACCTGTCTCTTTACTTAAAGGTAAAGGTCAAATTTGGTAAAAAAACAGATTAAGAAACCTATATCAGCTATTACTTTGCCATAGGGTAGTAGATTCTAAAATGACTTTGAGCAAAAGTAAACCATCATAAAATGATGTGTCACGTGTAACAACTGTCTCCCTACCTCAAAGGTCAAGGTCACATGTATTTGTGATAAGACGAGTTTTGCCAAATAAAAGCTTGAAAATTCATGTCCCCACCATAACATTACTATATGTTTATGGATTTTGAAATAAATTGGCAAAAATGCAATCTATTGTCTGAAAACAAGTTGCAGGTTAAACTTGTCTCCCTATCACAAAGGTCAAGGTCATCACTTAAGAGTTCAAAGATCAAATTTGGCCATTAAAACAGCTTATAATAAACAACAAATGTCAAGCATGAGGAAATGGCATTATTTGTATAACAGTTGTCAACCTACCTCAAACGTCAAGGTGACACATAGAGGTCCAAAGTCAAATTTGACAATCAAACAGCTAGAAATGTCCTGTGTAAGTCATCACTTTGCTATATATTGATTGATTAAAAAATATCTTGGGAAACATTCAAATAAATTAAAAGACGATGTATTACGTGTAACTTTTGTCTCCCTAACTCATAGGTCAAGGTCACACTTCAAAGATCACATGAAGCCATAAAATAGCTTATTGTATATTGTAATATACATGTATCTTGCTAGTTGGTAAGGTAGTTACCTGTCCTCGCAATTGTAATACAATTTCATGATTTTTAATTGAATAATTATGTCATATATGTAGTTATAAGTTGAGACAATACTTTAAGATGATTTTTTGAAATAAAATATCTCAAATTACAGTTGAGTTTGGTTTGACATGTGGGCTCAATGAGGGGTTTTCCAATCAATTACATAAGGATGCATGGACCAACCTTGATGAAACATATATAAAGACATGCTTGGCACTGCTTTTTGTTTCTTAATGGTGTTATGCAAGATCAAGTTTATTACTTGTGCGAGGATAAAGTATTTCTGCTAAAATGTTGTGCGTAAGAAGCTTACTTGCATACATAGCTTGGGATTGCATTTGGGATCAGATAGGTCAAGATTACTGGTTCTAAAACAAAAGAATCAATAAATTGAATATTGATGGTACATAATTACTATTAACTTTTCAGACACTTTACCTAAATCTACGTTAATTGCTCACCTTAATTTTTTGTTAATATATGCTGCTTGTGTCTGCTCCAGGTATACACAGAAGGCCTAGGTCTTTACGTCTATATCTCCAGCTTATCTCCAGTTATTTTTCCTTAATTCACTTAATTCACTTACGGAACAAGACGAAATTATTACGCTCAATGCGTAATAAGTCCCACAACAAATAGTTGCATTAACTACAAACAATTTTATTCATTATTAAAACAAAATTAGATAATCAAAATATTTAAAAAATGCAGGTGTCCAAAAGTTGAGATACAAAAACTACAGTTGTTCGAAATTTTGGAGAAACAAACTGAATATTGCATTGACAATTGGATACAGGTATGCAATTTTTATAGCGTCAGTTGTTTTAATGAATAATAGCACATGCTTGTAAAATACCACACAGTATAGTATTAATTACTTTANCCCAGGTCTTTACGTCTATATCTCCAGCTTATCTCCAGTTATTTTTCCTTAATTCACTTCATTCACTTAATTCACTTCCGGAACAAGACGAAATTATTACGCTAAATGCGTAATAAGTCCCACAACAAATAGTTGCAGATCTACAAACAATTTTATTCATTATTAAAACTAAATTAGATACTCAAAATATTTAAAAAATGCAGGTGTCCAAAAGTTGAGATACAAAAACTACAGTTGTTCGAAATTTTGGAGAAACAAACAGAATATTGCATTGACAATTGGATACAGGTATGCAATTTTTATAGTGTCAGTTGTTTTAATGAATAATAGCACATGCTTGTAAAATACCACACAGTATAGTGTTAATTACTTTATATATATATTTACTTAAAGATGTTGGGTTAAAACGTTGTCTATAACGGGTATACATTGTTATTTACCCAATTATGCACAAATCTGGTAAAAAAACATTGTTAAGTAAACTGTCCAAAAGAGTCAGTAATTATGCACTAAAACCCGTATGGACAGAAATTTAGAGTCACAAAAAATAACTAATTTGGCTTAAAACTGGCTTGTCTGACAATTAAAAGTGTCAGAAAACTTAGAGTTTTATACGCAGGTAGCTTACTTGGAGAACTAGCTTGTTATTGGATTTGGGCTTGGTATTTGATTTAAGGTTGATATTGGATTGGGTCTTGGCATACACTGATCCCGGAATTCGCTCAAGTTTGGACAACCCCACGCATCACCCCGGTACAAACAACGCTGGTGGATGATATCAACAAATGATAGCTCAATATAAATAATAATGGTTGATACAATGTGTGTGATTTTGAAAGGATTATAAATGGGTCAGCTTTATTAGTCAGCAGATTAGTGGTTTTTCCCAAAAGGTTGCCTTTCTGGGATACATATATTGCCAGGATTGGGGTTTGGTATTGGATTGAGGCTGGGTATTGGATTGAGGCTGGGTATTGGATTGGGGTTGGTATTGGATTGGGGTTCGGTATTGGATTGAGGCTGGGTATTGGATTGGGGTTTGGTATTGGATTGAGGTTTGGTATTGGATTGGGGTTTGGTATTGGATTGGGGTTTGGTATTGGATTGGGGTTTGGTATTGGATTTGGGTTTGC
>VMBQ01001697.1:25699-51710 GCA_007657795.1 Dreissena rostriformis
GTCCGTCCGTCCGTCTGTCTGTCCGTCCGTTCACAATTTGTAAACAGCTTCTACTACTAAACCATTGAGCCAATTTCAACCAAATTTCATGTGGAGCATCCCTAGGTCATGGGACAAAAATATTGTTAAAAAAA
The DNA here is from genome assembly GCA_007657795.1 of Dreissena rostriformis. Classification (NCBI taxonomy): domain Eukaryota; kingdom Metazoa; phylum Mollusca; class Bivalvia; order Myida; family Dreissenidae; genus Dreissena; species Dreissena rostriformis. Next base: position 25,834 of record VMBQ01001697.1, read on the forward strand.
ATTGGATCACATGACCAAGATGGCCGCCATGACCATATATGGTAAAAACCTTAAAAAATCTTCTTGATTATATATTTTATTCTGGTATTGCATGATAATGATTTATTGTTTTTCATCAACGCATTACAGTATGCTTAAGTATACATACTTTTTTATGTCTGCAATAATACATGTATGTTTATGGTATGTTTTTAGAGTATGTTCACAACACTAAAGTATACATACTTGTTATGCTTGCAATAATATGTTCATGGTATGTTTTTAGTAGGGTTGTTATCAATTTTGATGATATCGCTGTATCAATGATATGCAATGAATTGCCGATACGATATCAATTCCAATTTTGAAATATCGAGTATCGTTTATCTAATTACCTCACAGGTTGAAAAGTACTAAAGCAGGCTATTTTTTTTTTTTTTTTTTTATAGATTCCACTATATCATGACACAATTTCATTATTTTTATAACACTATTTAATATACATTTTATACATGTACATTACATCTAACAAATTAAGGATAATGCATTTATATTTAGGTATGTTAACATAATAGCCAAGAGTTAATGTATTTTTATAACTTATTTTAAGCGAGTCATAGCACCAAACACCCATAAATCGATATATCGCTGTATCTACGATATTTCCTTTCACAAATGGGATGATCTATGCCTATGGGAACCCTAGATGTGTCCACCTGATTGTCATTTTGATCGGACAATTTTTGAAGGATTTATGGCTCTTTGTTACTTTTAACTATATAGAAGATAACGGGAGAAAATCTTGTTATCACAACTCCTCGGAAACTACTTAGAGTATTTTCACACAATTACTACAGGATGACCTATCAATGCCCTACTTGTGTCCACTCAAGTTTCATTTCGATTGGACAATTTATGAAGAAGTTATATAAATAAATTTGTTACCAGGTGCCGTGTGAAATAGGTGAGCGACTCCAGGACCATCATGGTCCTCTTGTTTAAATATATTTGGGTTTGCTGTAGGTACGCAGTAATGGTTTGTTTTCCTATATATATTTGCAGTTCATAGACAGAAGCTGTTTGGCAGACTAGTTCTGACCAAGTTTGCAAAAGTGTGCCTTATAATCATTACGTGAACCTGGTTTACCCTTTACCCCTCAGATACACACTTTGAGGCATTTGTAGTGCCTTAGAAAATAAAATAAAATTTAAGACCTTTTTTTACCAGATTCAAGTTTTAAAGGCTTCATTTCCAACCTTAAGATACTGATGAGCAGCAAACAGCATAAAACCTGAACAGACTGCAAGTTATATGCTGGTTGCGTACAGCCATTTTCACTTTGCTTCTGAGTGGAAAGAGTTAAAGCAGCAAAATTATGCAAGGTAGACCATTCAATGCAATCTCTCATAACCCTTGAGGATGTAATGGAACGCTATTAATATTGAACATTAAATAAATAAGCTGTAATAAGGTTGGAATGACCTTGCAAACAAATATGCACATGCACAGAGTTTTGAGTGAATTTAATATAACTCAAGAACCAAAGCAATAACGTGTTAATGCTGTTGGTAACAGCGTCTCTTTTCGTTCAAATTTGGGGCTTGTAGGGGGACCCATTCCAAATGTGAAAAAACTATATATTTTTCCAACATGGGACCTAAAAATTCCCAATTGAAGGTTTCAAAAAAACAAAAAACAAAAACTCAACATTTAGTTCATTTCCAATCAAGCTGTATAAGTTAAACCTTCTCAATTTTAAAGTATTTGTAAATAAAAAGACAGCAACACTTATTTCTGAATTTTAGCCAAACAACACTATTTTCCCCAATTCTTAAGGACCAGGCCCCATTCCAAAATTGGTGAAAATAAAAACTGGGTAAAAACACCATAACTGTCCAGGCAATAGGATTTCAAAACTGGTCCTGGGACTCCTAACTTGGAAAAATTGATAGTCCCATTGTGCGACAACTAAATTTTCAACTGTTAAATGACTGATTTATTTATACTCATATATAAGTGTGTTTCTTTGTTTCAAAAAACCGATACATGGCAACTCCACAAAACAAGATTTTCAATGTTTTAAAATATTACTTAAATAATTAATTGTTCAATCCTAAGCTTTAATTACATATAAGCTACCTATGTCATGAGCTAAACCTTCATCCAATAGATCAGCCCAAGAAAAAAAAGTCAGCCAAACAGCTTCTGCATTTGTGGGTATAATGAAATGGTTATACTTACAAAAAAGTACGATTTGTTATGATATAACTCCTAGTTTTTCATAAACCCTTCTAGTTTTTTCCTAGTTTTCTCCTATTTTTTTGTTGAGAGCACTCCTAGTTTTCTCCTAGTTTTTTGTTGAGGCCTGCTGGAAAGCCTGCTTCCAGTTATTTGAAAATCTTTTCGAGACACCCTCTGGGCTTAATGCATGTGCGTAAATGTCGTCCCAGATTAGCCTGTGCAGTCTGCAGAAATTGTCATCTTTGGTTTGCCTGTGCGGACTGCAGAGGCGAATCTGGGAACAACACGTTACACACATGCATAAAGCCTTGTTTTGCCAGAACGAGGCTCATTTATGTATAACAAAGTTATCCTTCAGATGAGTTTTTCACGCCAACCTCTTGCCCGCACAAATTCAAGGTGTCAATAAGAGTTATGGAGACACTTTTGAATGCATTTCATTGGTTGAACCAGTTCTTGGTTCATTAAGGAAACGTCTTAAGCATGCTCCCGGTGTATGAATCAAACTGGAACTGGATAAATATATTTCCAGATCCCGGGTGGCAAGCGAGAGCAGACGGCCCTCACACACGGTGTGATGTTCAACAAGAACATAGCACACAGGAAGATGGCTCACAAGATATCGGATCCCAGCGTCCTACTGCTGGCCGGTTCCATCGAGTATCAGCGTGTGGAGAACAAGATGTCCTACCTGGAACCTCAGATACTTCAGGTGAGCTTGTGAAGACTTTCAGGGCTTCTTTATTCTGTAGCTGTATTGACTAAAATCTACATCCCGTCAAAAAAAATAAAAAAATCCATGGATTGAGCTATACTGTCAGGGCTTACTTGAGCCTTGTTCTAGGAAAACTGGGCTTAATGCATGTGCGTTAGTGTCGTCCCAGACTAGCCTGTGCAGTTCACACAGGCTTATCAGGGACGACACTTTCCGCTTTTATGGATTTTTTTTGTTTAAAGAAAGTCTCTTCTAACCAAAAACCTGTTTTGACGGAAAGAATTGTCCCTGATTAGCCTGTGTAGACTGCACAGGCTAATCTGGTACAACATTTAACGCACATGCATTTAACCCTGTTTTCCCAGAATGTGGCTTATTTATTCTGTAGCTGTAGTTGACTATAGACTACATCATGTGAGAAAAAACCATTAAATTCATTTAGTTTTCTGTCAAAATGAAACTTACCCTTAGAAATGTCACATAAAAGTTATTGCCAAATTCGGTTTTGATTCACTTTTTCCTCTAATATTTGAAGCACTTAGACCCCTTCCCCCGAAGCCTTAGAAAACTCCCTGATTATTTTTAACTTTAATATTGTGCAGGTACTTTGTTATAAGATATTTGTTTAGACAAGACTTAAAGCCATGTGTTGTAAAAGGTTTTATTACTTATTTTTGTTATTTCTTTTTTTGGCTCATTACAATTAAACATTTTATAAAAAAAAAATCAAAAATAAAAGACATTTGAAAGGTAATCAATTCAATTAACTGAAATAAACTTATAATTGAGATTGATGTTTAGCCCAATTATAATCTTCAACAATCGTATCATAACTAAAAATATTGTCTCACTTTTTTCTCAAACATAATTTTTTTTTCACTTCTTACACACATAGTTTTTGTCTCATAACTTTATCACACATATATTGAATAACACTTTCCACACATATATTGTATCACTTTTTTCTTACTCATATTGTTTAACACTTCTCACACATGGTTTCATACTTGTCTCACACATGTTGTATCACACTTTTCTCACACATATCATATCAGCCTTTTCTCACACATATCTTATCACACTTTTCACACTCATATTGTATCACACTTCTCTGGCACATATTATATCACACTTTTCTCACAAACATTATATCACATGTTTCTCAAACATATAGAATCACATGCTCCTCACACATATCTTATCACACTCATCTCACACATATAATATCACACTCATCTCACACATATAATATCACACTTGTCTCACACATATTGTATCAGACTTGTATCAAACTTTTCTCACATATTCTCACACTTATTGTATCACGTTTTTCTCACGCATATTGTTCCACATTTGTGCAGGAGGAAGAGTTCCTGTGGAAGAACATCAAGAAGATAACTTCTCTGTCCCCGAAGCCTAACATTCTTGTAGTGGAGAAGTCTGTGTCCAGACTGGCCCAAGATTTCATACTGAAGGCTGGAATCACGCTCATATACAATGTGAAACAGGCAAGGGATGTTTTTAAAATTTATATGGTTAATAAAATTCTTGTCATTTTGTATATTAAATGGGGTTAAATGAAAAAAAATCCTTCAGCCAAACGAAAATTTATTTCGCCAAAGTAGCTGATTTTTAGCCATTGGCTATTGTGATGAATGGCAAAGTATGCTGTGAGGTCGCCGTGGTGTAAAGGACATGGTGTCCGCCTAGCGTCCGGAAGGTCACGGGTTTGTTCTCCATTGTGGGAGCATTCTTTAGATCTCCCCCAAAGACACCAAGTACTGGTTCTAGGCCCAGGAAACGGACTTGAGAGGGTTTAAAATAAGTAGTAAGTACTTTCTATGCAATTGAGCTTAAATAAATAGGTTTAAACTAAAGTATGCCCTGTACTCCTATACTTCTTGTACATTTTGACTCGTTTGTTTCGTACTGTTGCAGTCAGTAATGTTGTGGCTATCACGGTTGCTCTATTTGTCCTGTACTATTTGTACATGTTTTGTTGTGTTTCTTTCCTTCTCTTGCAGTTTGTGATGTTGTGGTTTATAAATTTTTGATGATTTTCTTTCCTACTCTTACAGTAAGTGATGTTGTGGTTTATACATTTTTAACGTGTTTGTTTCCTTTTGTTGCAGTCAGTGATGTTGCGGTTGTCACGGTTGCTAGACACAGACATCGCTGCCTCCATAGAGAGTCTGATGGGGAGGGTCAAGGTTGGCTTCTGTCACGGTTTCTCAGTCAAGAACTTCACCATGCCTATGGGTATGTGTTGCTTGTTTTAGACTCACTCTGGAAAAATGGGGCTTAATGCATGTGCGTAAAGCGTCGTCCCAGATAAGCCTGTTCGCACAGGCTAATCAGGGACGACACTTTTCGCCTAGACTGGATATTTGTTATGAAGAGATTTCCTTCAAACAAACAATTCTATAAAAGCCATACAATTCCATGTTGTTTCTAATTACAGAAAAACAGATACTTTTTTCAGTGGAAATATGACAAAATATCATCTATAAAAATCAGTCAAAACAAGTCCTGTAGTGTAAGCCCTGCCCCTGGTTCTAAAAAAAGATTATTTTTTTAGTTAAGATTATGCTGAAGTCTCAAATAAAAAAATTACCACATTAGAAGACTTTGGCTATAATGATTGTAGTTGTTTGTATTTGTGTCATATATGATATAAATTATTGACTACAATTGTAGGGGAGACAAAGAGCCTTGTGTGTTTTGATGGCTGTGCAACCCACCTTGGCTGTACTGTCATCCTGCGAGGTGGCTCCATAAGTGAACTGAAAAAGGTATAATATAGAATCAGCTTCACTTATTTGTGTATGTGTGTTATATGTTAAAGGAATACAAAGATTATTGAGAGTGTGAGAATAGAAGCATTTAGCATAGATCATTGTGTGTCAAACTTGCGCACCTTTAGTGCTTCCTTTAACGAATAAAAATCAAAGTTTTCAAAATGCTCTGATTTTAAATAATGGAATTTTAAGATAATCACTTGTTATTTGCATGAATGGTCATCTATTGTAGCATGTGTTGTTCATTAGCTGTTTATGTCAATGTTGATATATATCTGTTTTTTTTATTCTGTTTTAAGTAAATTCCTGTGTATGGAGCAATATGGCTAATATTGTTACTGAAGTGCACACCCATTATTTTAATGTGTTTATTGGTGGCGTGTTCTGAGAAAACTGAGCAAAATGCTTGTGCGTAAAGTGTCATCCAAGATTAGCCTGTGCAGTCTGGACAGGCTAATCCGGGACAACACTTTCCGCCTTTACTGGATTTTCGCTAAGAACAGACATCATATAAACCAAAAATTCCATAAAAGCGGAAATTGTCGTACCTGATTAGCCTGTGCTGACTGCACAGGCTAATCTGGGATGACAATTTACGCACAAGCATTTTGCCCAGTTTTCTCAGAACACGCCACATTGATGTGTTTATTTTTCAGGTAAAATTAATATTGAACTATATGATATACGCCTCATACCACTCCAGACTTGAAATTGCCTTCTGTATGGATGAATTCTTGAAGCCTCCTCAGAAGGATGATATTGATTTTGACAGCTCATTCAGCCAAAAGAAAAATAGACCCAAAGAAAAACTAGAGAATTCAAAGGAACCAAAAGGAACAATTGAAAATGACTCTAAAGATCAAGAAATTATAAATAAGGTTACAGACACAGAACTAAAAGAATTGGAGAATAATATCCCAACTTCAGTACAAAATGAGGAAAATCCTGAAAAGGTAAATTTCTTCTTTGGTGAAAATGAAAGTAAATTGATTAGGAATACTGATATTGTTGCTAATAATGTGGCGTCTGCTGACAAATCATTAGACAAACAATCAGCTTATGACGGCAAAATAACTGAAGGAACAGCATCAAACTCAGACACAGTCAAATCAGGCAGAAGTGGCTCTTTCTTGGTGCTGCAAAAGACAAACAAGAATGAGAACATTGAAAGTGGGTCATCTTCAAACCAGGAACCAGCTAAACAAAGGTCAAACTCTATGCAGAATGCCCAAAGACCGGGCACCGGTTTGGAGACGGGAACCAGTCAGAACAGGAACCCAGCTGACCAGAGCAGCAGTCAACAGTTGGCTCCCAGGCCTTTATTTGACAGGGCGGAGTCCCAGCCAGATTTTAGATCTAGGCATGCCTCTGGAGGTCAGTATTTGATCCTCCCTCTGTGAACAGGAGGTTAAATACATGTACGTTAAGTGTCGTCCCAGATTAGCCTGTGAAGTCTAATCTTATTAATGTATGGATATATATGAGCCTCGCTCTGTGAACAGGAGGTTTAATGCATGTGCGTTAAGTGTCGCCGCACAGGCTAATCAGGGACGACACTTTCTGCTTAAACTGGTTTTTTGATTAAATGAGATTTGTTTTAACCAAAAATGTAATGAAACAGGAAAGTGTCGTCCCTGATTAGCCTGTGCGGCAACATTTTACTCACATGCATTAATCCCCCTTTTAACAGAGCAAGCTCATATATTTTCGTACTTTGGCATTTTGTCATGGTGTTTCTTTTTTATAGGCTTTTATCAGATTTTAGACATGGTTATAAAACATCATGATTTTACAGAATATATTGTCTGAATTTGGCAGGTTTTTTAAACGAAATATCCAATTTCAATCTTGTTAAGTATTCATGAGCAGAAAAAGAAAAATAATCAGCAAAGAGAAAATAAATTATTTTTGACCCAAAATATATCATGTCAAGAAACAGTAACAAAACTATTTTTTATTTGGCCTTCCTTACATGTTGTTTAAAAGCGGTGTATATTTTTAGACAAAAATGCAGATGGTTGTCAATAATGTCAAGCTTTGATGGAAATAAGCAAAGGCCCACTAGCCAATGACCCGTTCAATTTCAGATAGGCCCCTAGATTTTCTGAGAAAACTAATAATTTTGTTCAGTTAAAGAAGTCTACAAAGCATGAGAGTCAACAATTGTGGAACCCTGATAAAGAATTGTTTTGGGAGGGAAGTTATTTTGTTATATATTAATTAAAATCACATCAAATTTCATCTGAACAGGTCGGCGTGACCGCAGTCCCAACCCCCAGCGTCGCTCTGCGGCCACTCAGTTGACCGACAACTCTGACCCGCTGACCAAGTACCAGAACAACCAGGATGAGTCCATCTTCCAGTCTTCACTGGCATTGAAGGAACAAAATGTGACACACAGGTGGGCAGTAAATCTTGTGATTTCCCCTCCCTTTCAGCTTATTACCTCCCTTTCAGCTGATAACCTCCCTTTCAGCTGATTGCCTCACTTACAGCTGATTCCCTCCCTTTAAGCTGAGTCACTGCCTTCAAGCTAACTCCTGCCCTGTGAGCTGATTCCCTCTCTTTCAGCTGATTACCTCCCTTTCAGCTGATGTTCTCCCTTTCAGCTGGATCCATCTCTTTCAGCTGATTCTCTCCATTTATGCCGATTCTCTCCCTTTCAGCTGATTTTCTCCATTTATGCTGATTCTCTCCATTTATGCTGATTTCCTCCCTTTAGCTGATTCCCACCCTTTCAGCTGATTCTTTGCCTTTCAGCTGATTATCTCCCTTTTAGCTGATTCCTTCCCTTTCAGCTGATTATCCCCCTTTTAGCTGATTCCTTGCCTTTCAGCTGATTATCCCCCTTCCAGCTGATTCCTTGCCTTTCAGCTGATTATCTCTCTTTGAGCTGATTTCCTCTCTTTCAATTCCTAAATGTGTGAATGCATAGTATGGTCTAAATCCCCTTCTGGCCACATATGGCATTAGACCTAATGTGCAGGATGGGGCTCATTCATAATTGTATGCCCTGTTTCCAGGACCAAGTTCAAGAAGAGCCTAGAGAACACGGTGCTGTCCACATCTCCGTACATCAAATATAACCTGCCCTACCTGGAGACCGAGACTGGGTCCCGGTGTGAACTGAGGAGGTACCTGCCACCAGAGATATACTGGTCCACTAGCTTCAGGTGAGACAACACTTCTAGGGCACATATTGCAATAGCATATTATGTTCAATTTTAAGGTCACCTGCACACAACGTGCTCATGGTGAGCTTTTGTGATTGCCCTTTGTGCATAATGCAACTTCAACNCATCCTTATAGGATGGACATATGCATGATTGTCTCGTTATTCCGTTCCAGTAATTGTATTGCCCTCTTATGATTTGAATGTCATTTTCAAATAGAGTTTTTATTGGTTTTCAGATTGTAGAAACTAACGATCTGAATTCAATGAGACTTAATATGTAGCATTGTAGCTACCCTACATGGTGTACATTTGCATATTGTCATGTCCTTTGGAAGTATGATCTTTCAGGTAGTTATTGCCCCTTGAATTATAATTCCATTTCCTTACAAGATCTCGAACACTAATGATCTGATTATCATGAAACTTTATATACAGCATATTGTCAAGTTGTTCCCCCCCAAATGATTTTTAAGGGAGCTTTTGCCCTTTCATTAATAAAAAAAATTCACTAATGAAGTTGTACTTTTTCAGCAGAAATTGATTATCTGAATTAGATGTGGAATTAATATGTGAAATTTTTAAGATACGGATATGCTCATATTGTAAGATCAACCGCAATCATGATTTTCATGGGAGCTATTGACATTTGAATAACAAATTGTGTCGTGTTCTGAGAAAACTCGGCATGATGCATGTGCGTATGGTGTCAACCCAGATTAGCCTGTTCAGTCTGCACAGGCTAATCAGGGACAACACTTTCCGCCTTAATTGGAAGTTTGCTAAGAAGAGACTTCATTTAAACGAAAAATGTCATAAAAGTGTTTGGACTGCACAGGCTAATCTGGGACGACACTTTATGCACATGCATTATGCCCAGTTTTCTGAGAACACAACACAATTGTTTCCACATGAGATCTTGCAGCATAGGATAGACATGCACATAATGTCACGTGATTCCATTCCAATATCAGGTTAGTGTCATTGTTCCAGTCTACTGATCGTTCAAAGAGCTATCAACTCAATTTCTTGATCCCAAACATTCCAATTGATCCGTACATTGAGAAAGCGCATCATTGGGGAGCATCCATCAGTTAATCTGATATTCGTTTTGGGTTTACGATATTGTCAGACTTAGCTTTAAAAATAGTTTTTTTGCCATTATTAGATTGGACACAATGATATTTTTGTTCGCCAACAAAATGTGTGTGTTCAAGCCAATCTTAAAAGATCTCCTATGCAGATGTGTAGCAGATACAATTGATTTATTGACTCAAAGAACAAAGACTGAAATGAGACTATAACACATTTTTAAACCTCCCAAAAGATGTTATATCCTGAAAAAAAGTTCTTATTTTACCTCCAAAAAGGTTTCAAGTTGGGACGATTTATTTGGGTTGTTAGGCAATGGCAAACAAGTATCTTTTCACTGTTGGCCTCACAATTTGTAGAGCAAGGAGTTCAATTAAATACATTTGTGTTTCCCCCTTTTTTCATGAAATTATTATTGTATGTACATGTATTGCGTTGAATCGCATAGGCAATGAGCCCATTGCATTAAATAAATAAAAAAACAGCAGGTGGTGAATACAATTTCTCACCTGGTTATGTTTCAAGAGTTTCATCATTACTATATGAGTGGCATTCTGAGAAAACTGGGCATAATGCATGTGCGTAAAGCAGTACGCACAGGCTAACCAGGGATGACACTTTCTGTTTTTATGACATTTTTCGTTTAAATGAAGTATCTTCTTAGCAAAAATCCAATTTAGGGGGAAAGTGTCGTCCCTGATTAGCCTGTGCGGACTGCACAGGCTAATCTGGGACTGCACTTTACGCACATGCATTATGCTCAGTTTTCTCAGAACGCGACACATATTGTTTACATGTCCAAAGTGAGAAGCAGTCAGAAGCCCGTAAACAGATGTGGAACCCGGACATTGACCCGAGCAGGAAACCGGAGCCCCTCGCCAACGTGGTCATCAGAGACCCGGACGAGTTCATCAGACGACCTCTTGTCCGGCCGGCCAGCAACTATACCACACAGGTCAGTCTTGTGATACTGGAGTTAATCTCAGTTAACCTTTTACTGCGCCGATACACATTTTGACCCATTTGTAGACCCTTAAAATATCAAATTAAATTTAAGACTTTTTTTTAATTATAGATTCATGTTTAAAAGTCTTCATTTCCAATGATAAGATACTGATGAGCAGCAGACAGCATAAAACCAGAACAGCCTGCGCGTAAGCAGTAAACAGCATCAAACCTGAACAGACTGCAAATTACTTGCAGGCTGTTTTGGTTTTATGCTGGTTGCATATAGCTATTTTCACTTTGATTAAGATTTCTTTATTTTACTGATTGCATCAAATGCCAGTTTTATTGAGAATTTTTTATAATGCCAAACTGTAAAGTAAGGGGTTGTTAAGTATTATGATACTGCCTTAAAGTTCAATGTCCTGTTGTTGTTGTTGTTGGACTGTATTGAAATTACATCACCTATGATAAACACATCCACTTTTCTGAAGTTCTTCGATATTTATCAATTGTTTTCAGTGCACACTGTATGAAAATAAAGTTTTTTTAAGATAAAGATACAAACACCTTAAGCAATAATCATGATAATTGTGAAGTTTATTGCATTAAAAAAACAACATTGCAAACCATTGTCTTTTTAAGTTCTACGATATTTATCAATCGTATTCAGTGACCAGCGTATGAAAAAAGGCTTAAATACAAACACTGAAAAAATTTGTGTTATGTTTTTTGCAATAAAAATGAGTCGCGCTCTGTGAAAAGGGGTTAAATGCTTGTGCATAAAGTGTCATCCCAGATTAGCCTGTGCAGTCCACACAGGCTAATCAGGGACGACACTTTTTGCCTAACTGGGATTTCCGCAAAGAAGAGACTTCCTTTAAACAGGAAAAAATATAAAATCGAAAAGTGTCTTCCCTGATTAGCCTGTGCGGACTGCATAGGCTAATCTGGGACAACACTTAACGCACATGCATTAAACCCCCTTTTCACAGAGCGCGTCTCAATTATATTTAAAACTGTTGTATTTTTGTTTCAGTGTTTGCTTGCAAAATTTAGAGCGTATGGTGGCAGAATTGATGTCATTGACCTCACCTTAGATGAGCCCAGAAAGACCGCAAGGAAAGGAAAAGAAAAGAAAACAAAGGGTACTTTTATTTCTCAACATATGTAAAGAATCTATTATATATGTAGAATTATGTTTGAATAACACCATGATGTAGTGTTTTTACCTGTCAGTCTTTTTACGGGATGTACTGTAATTAATCTTTTAAGTTTTTGGAAACACTCTTTTTTAGGCATAATAACTATTTGTTGGGACACTTTTTGCAGGCACCAAGATTATCCACAATTATTATTAAGTCTCATTTTTCAGACAGTTGCAGTTTATCATAACTGTGTTAATCCTGTGACACATTTTGTGTTTACAAGCAGTTGTATTTTTCAATCATTCCAGGGAAGCAACTGGACCTAGACGTTGCGAAGGCAGACAACTCTGTGCCTGTTGAAAGGAAGGTTGACTGCCTGGATACATTCAGTCATCAGCGTATTGCTGTGCTGTTCAGCAGCTTCAGCTACCACTCTGAGAACCACCCCAGCCCCTGTGTGTACCCTTGGTATGTATCACCCCAGCCCCTGTGTGTACCCTTGGTATGTATCACCCCAGCCCCTGTGTGTACCCTTGGTATGTATCAAATGGGCCTTGTTCTGGAAAAACTGGGCATAATGCGTGTGGGTGAAGTGTCATCCCAGATTAGCCCTGCAGTCCACACAGGCTATTTAAGGACAACACTTTCCGAATGTATGGACATTTTTTGTCGTCCCTGATTTGCCTTAATCTGGGATTACACTTTATGCACATGCCCGCAGCCCCATTTCCCAGAGTGCGGCTCAAATACGGGATCAACATTATTGTTTGGCTCCCTTTTTAAGGGATGGTAATGAATGCTATCACAAAAAAAACAAACACATTTTCCTTAACTAGAGTGTTTAACTTGAGGCGATTTCAGGTTTGCCTTCAGTCCGTCCTTAAACTGAAAACTGTGGTTACTCATATACATCTTGTTTGTAAAAACAAATGTGTGGTAAATGTTAAAAAAGCTCTATAATTAAAATACTGCTTTGACTTATGGACATAGGATGTGATTTGATGAAACAGTACACATGTACAGATTAAGGGCATTATCAAGGCATTCTACAATTTTGAATTGATAGCAATTTTTCATGTAGGGGATGAAATGCTGTTGAAGACATGTTATTTTATGTAATAGAATATTTAAGTTTTCCAGCACAGTGATTTAAGATTTTATTTCTTTCCCTGGAAATTAAAAAAAAAAGCAAGATCTTTCTGAATCCTGACATTTGATAATTTATATATTTCAGAAGATACAATACATATACATGGCCAACTCTGGTATTTTAACCACTCACATTTTGTATAATTTTAATATTTGTTTTAACCCTTTGAGCGCTGGAACCGGATTTTAAAGGCCTTTGCAAACAGTCTGGATCCAGATGAGACGCCACAGAACGTGGCGTCTCATCAGGATCCAAACTGTTTGCTATTCTGATAGTATTCTTTGAAAAAAAATCAAAGAAAATGCTAATTTTAGAAATTTAGCAGACAACATTTTAGCAGACGACAAATTTCCCAGCATGCAAAGGGTTAACCTCTTTTCCAGGCAAGTGACCATGGAATTCTATGGCAGGAATGATACAACACTTGGAGAGTTTCTAGAGAGATTCTGCTTTAGGTAACCATTTTATTAGCATACATGTGCATATGCCATTTAAAAATTGATCATCATCAATGATGAATTCCTTAGTATGCACGCAGCAATTTGTTATTCGTTATTTGTGTTCTTCAACATTATCTGTTTGTGTTATTGTGTGAATTTTAATTCATAATTCTTGCAAGTTTTAATTGTTATGGTGAAGCCAGATTTCACGATTAAAAGGAAAAAATTCTGACCTTGGAGTATAAGTAAAATAAAAAAATCCTGCATTTACACGCAGAGATTTGTGGACAGTCACATTTGAGTGTGGGAGTTCACTTCTTGGCCACAACATGCATGATGATTTTTCAAGAAATATTTTCCATGGCCATTCTTTTGCTACTTTTGATTTATGTTGGAATGTAACCTGTTGCTGGCAAAGGTATATGCACTTGGTACTGGTTATCCGCTTTATATTATATAATATAAATGTATTTCTGTTGAAAACAGAATATTAAAAAAAAAATGTTACTAAGATAAACAAGATATTTGTTATTATTATATCGATATTTGATATATTGTTTTGTTTTGTTAAGTAACATGAAGAAAATGTAGTCAATTTATAGTAACAAACTTTGAAAAAGCCTATTTAGACAAAAAATAAATCAGAAAAGAGAGAAGATTTTGCTGTGTTCAAAAATACAAATTTTCACTGCATCAGATATTAATGCAGCCTTGTTTCAACTTCACAATATTTCGCTTATATCTCTTAGGCCATCGTACATCTGCCCGTCCGAGTCGTGCAACACGTCTATGGACCTGCACATTCGGAGGTTTGTACACGGCCACAGTTGTATCAGCCTGATCCTGAAGCGGTCTAGCAAGGACAAACAGATCAATATCGGCAACAACATCCAGATCTGGAGCTGGTGTCACCGCTGCAAGCAGGTATTGTTGACCGTATATTCACCGGGCTTCTTCATCTTGACTCAGCAACCCAAAATATTTTTATGTCCCCCAGTCTATACTGGGGGACATATTGTTTTTGCCCTGTCTGTTGGTTGGTTGGTCTGTTGGTTGGTTTGCGCCAACATTAACATTGGCCATAACTTTTGCAATATTGAAGATAGCAACTTGATATTTGGCATGCATGTGTATCTCATGGAGCTGCACATTTTGAGTGGTGAAGGGTCAAGGTCAAGGCCATCCTTCAAGGTCAAAGGTAAAAAATATGGGTCAAAATCGCTTAAAAGGGGACATAGTGTTTCACAAACACATCTTGTTTTAAACTGGTTTGAAATAGATGTCAAAGCTATATTGAAGTAGTTAAAACAAAGATGTTTTGGTAACTTTTGATTGTATAGTTTCTGTACATGGTCTTGAAATCCTTGCATGAGAGGATCGGAAAAAGTTACCAAGGTCACTGTCACAAAATAGAAAACACAGATGTGTTTTCGTAAATAAGATGAATAGATAGATTTACGCTATTTTAAATGTTAAACTAATGAAGATGTACTGTGATTTCTTATTGGTATAAATTGTTGCGTTTTTTTATGCCCTCGAAGGTGGGCTTATAGTGATTGCACTGTCTGTCCGTCTGTCTGTCTGTCCGTCTGAAATTCCATCACACTTTGTGTTTAGGTTTAGAAAAATGTGGAAAAACACTTTGCATTTAGGTTTAGAAAAATGTGGAAAAAAGGGGCATATGTCATCCTATGGTGACAATTTTTCTTTTAATTATAAGATGTAAACATAATTGATTTGGAAAGGTGAAGTGAACTTCATACATTGATATAATGTTGTTTGCCCCCTTCCCCCCTCCCCCCCAACAAAAATTACATAAAATAGGTTGAGATTTGTTTGGGGTATTTAACACCTTTAGCGCCCTTGAACGTGCACTCTTGTATGAAAAGGGCGCTATATAAATCCGGTATATAATAATAACAAGTCATATGCAGAAAAGGGTATATAATCAATGGCTTATTAAATTTGTATGGTCTTCTGGGAACGTTTATCAGTCTGGTGGATTGTGTCAAGTACATAGCAATTGAGCTTACACCAGTCATGGGATATGACTTCACTCAACAAACTCAATTGATACAAGATCTCAGAACACCATACTAGCGTCATATACTCTATTTATTATATTTGCTGTTCAAACTGTATTTCAGGCCACTCCCCGTATACCAATGAGTTTAGAAACTTGGAACCTGTCGTTCGCTCGCTACCTTGAACTGCGTTTCCATGGTGACAAGTTTGTGAGACGAAACGGGTCGGAATCCGGATGTCACCACTCTCTACATCACGACAACTTCCAGTACTTTGGACTCAATGACACGGTGGCATCATTCAAGTTGGTGGTGCTTGTTATACTCGTAATATGAGTTGCATCATGTGACAAACGTTGTTATGCCATATGCAGGTTATCGTAGCTCCCGACTAGCCTGTGCATCCAAGCAGTTTTGTCAGAAGCTACCCTGTCCGCTAATGAGACCATAAATCCTTTCTTGACTTATTAGTGGACACCTTAGCTTCTGATCAGATTACGCAATTGAGCAGGCTGACTGGTCCGGAGCTTCACTTGCGGCATATTTGAGTCGTGTTCTGAGATAACTGGGCATAATGCATGTGCGTAAAGTGTCGTGCCAGATTAGCCTGTGCATTCTGCACAGGCTAATCAGGGACGACACTTTCCTCCTAAATTGGATTTTTGCTAAGAAGAGACATCATTTAAACGAAAAATGTCATAAAAGCGGAAAGTGTCGTCCCTGATTAGCCTGTGCGGACCGCACAGGCTAATCTGGGACGACACTTTAGGCACATGCATTATGCCCAGTTTTCTCAGAACGCGACACATTTCATAAAATATCTTTTTGCATGATGCGGCTCCATTAAGATGTAAGTAAATACAACAGGGCTCTTAAGAAGAGTGGTTATAGAGAATATTCATTTATAATATGGATAGTGCTCATTTAAAAAAAAATCAAAATGTTCGTACAAGCTCTTTAAAAAACCTCAGAACTCATGATTGATTTTGAAAAAACATTTATTTGAAATGACTTATATTATTTGAAAATGACTTTTTCACTACAAATTAATTTTGATATAAAAATAATATTGTAATGAATTAATAATAATGACACAACTTGATATTTTGACAATATCCAATACCTCAGATACTCTGCCATCAAGCTGAAGGAGATAAAGCTGCCCTCGTTGGTCATCGACTACCAGTTCATTCTGGAGACCATACAACTGTACAGACACAAGGATGAGCTCAAGAGACTCTCCAGAGAGTAAGTGAAATGAAGTGGAGCCATGATTTGTTAAAACAAGGTTAAATGCATGTGTGTTAAG
Organism: Dreissena rostriformis; assembly: GCA_007657795.1. Taxonomy (NCBI): domain Eukaryota; kingdom Metazoa; phylum Mollusca; class Bivalvia; order Myida; family Dreissenidae; genus Dreissena; species Dreissena rostriformis. The sequence continues at coordinate 42,848 of VMBQ01001697.1, forward strand.
TGTCGTCCATGACTGTGCAGTCCGCGCAGGGTAATCAGGGACAACACTTTCCGCCTAAAACTGATTTTTCGCAAAGAAGAGAATTCTATTAAACAAAAAAATATTATAGAAGCGGAAAGTGTTGTACCTGATAAGCCTGTGCAAATTGCACAGACTAATCTAGGATGACACTTTACGCACTTGCATTAAATCACGTTTTCCCAGGGCACGGCTCAGATGTTTGTATGTTCCTGTCATTCAAAGTGTTATATACCCCTATAGACTTTCAGAGAGAAAGCTTAATGAAGTTGTTTTTATGCCCCTGCCATTTAAAGTGTCATTTTAAACCTATTTATTTTAGCTCGATTGCAGCAAAAGCTTCTTATTGAAACACTTTTAAGGCTGTTTTCTGGGCAGAACCAGTACTTGGCGTCTTTGCGGGGATTTAAAAAACGCTTCCGCGGTGGGGATCGAATTTGAAACCTGCCTGTTGCTATATGGACACCATATCCACTTTGTCTGATTATAGTTTGTCCTCATCATGAAATGTTGAAAATAATTTACCAAAAATGTACGACCATGTGAAGTCCTGCGCCTCTTGGGCAAAGGTTAAGGTCACACTTAAGGTCAGAGGTCGAAAATGTGCATAAATAAATGGAGGCATTACTGACAATAGGCTTAAGGACAAGGCAGTTAAGCCATTACCAAATGGAGATTAAGTATCACTGATGATACAAAGAATATATGAAATAAGTTTGATATTTGAGTCGCGTTCTGAGAAAACTGGGCAATGGGCGTAAAGTGTCATCCCAGATTAGCCTGTGCATTCCGCACAGACTAATCAGGGACGACACTTTCCGCCTAAACTGGATTTTCGCTAAGAAGAGACTTCATTTAAACGAAAAATGTCATAAAAGCGGAAAGTGTCGTCCCTGATTAGCCTGTGCGGACTGCACAGGCTAATTTGGGACGACACTTTATGCACATGCATTATGCCCAGTTTTCTCAGAACACAATACATTTTATGATTCAGTGTCACGGATCTGTTTGACCAACTACTGCAATACACGTGTTCCCAGGAATCAGAAGTGTACTGTGAAAATGTAGCTCGAATGCTGGCAGAATTTAAAGCACAGCAACTGGTAAGCTATCGATCAGTGAGGCTTGTTTGTCAATTCTTGAAGGCATAGTTGAAGGAATATTGAGCCCCGCTGTGGGGTCTTTCTATTAGGATATTGGTCTACCATAAAATCTCTTTATCTATTATCAACATTTGTTTATTCATACCCAGCCAAAGGGGTTGAGGGTGATGATAGGAATGCTCTTCACTTATACATGTGTCCTTCAATCTCTCTTTAACACCTTCGTGTCTCGTCCATATCTCCTATACCCGTTGATAGATTTTTATGAAATAAGCATTTAATACTTAAGGGCATTGAGAACATATGCCTTAGGCATCAGTTAGTTATGCTTGCCTTAAAATGTAAAGGGCAATGTGCAGAAGGCATAAGTCAGTCATGCTTGTTAAAGGTCAAGGTCGTACTTTAGTGTCATAGGTTTAAGCCTCCATTATCATGTTTGCTCTATATTTATCTCCTATACCTTTTGATGGAATTTAACCCTTTGCATGCTGGAAAATATGTGATCTGCTAAAATGTCGTCTGCTGAATTTCTTTAATCATCATTTCTTCATTTTTTTTCAAAGACCACTATCAGAATAGCAAACAGTTTGGATCCTGATGAGACGCCACGTTCTGTGGCGTCTCATCTGGATCCAAACTGTTTGCAAAGACCTTTACAATCCGGTTCCAGCGCTCAAAGGGTTAATTGAACTTGCCTTAAATAATAAGGGCATTCTGACGCTGTGCAGAAGACGTTAGTCAGTCATTCTGGCTCAAGGTTGTGGTGTCTCTGCAAGGTCAAATTTTGAGCTGCAATTTTCATGTCTGCTTCATATCTCCAATACCCTTTAAAGGATTGTCATACAATTTGGCTTATATGTTAAGTTTATTGAGAAAATGTGCAGAAGGAATGAGTCAGTCATGCTGGCCGTAGGTCAGGGTCATACATTAACCCTTTAAGCGCTGGAACCTGATTTTGAAGGCTTTTGCAAACAGTTTGGATCCAGATGAGACGCCACAAAACGTGGCGTCTCATCAGGATCCAAACTGTTTGCTACTCTGATAGTATTATTTGAAAAAAATCAAAGAAAATGCTAATTTTAGAAATTCAGCAGACAACATTTTAGCAGACGACAAATTACCCAGCATGCAAAGGGTTAAGGTCAAAGGGTTGAACCTCTATTGTCGTGTCTGATCCATATTTCTTATACTCTTTGAATGATTTTCATTAAGCGTGGCTAAAATGTTCAGTTCATTAAGAATCAGAAGGCAAGATTCAGTTATGCCATTTCCAGATTATGATAATTCTTCAAGATCTAAAGTAAAACCCTCCATTTTTATGTCTGCCTAATATATCACAGATCCTTTGAAGGGGTTTCATAGGTTACAATGTAAAGATCATTGAGATGATGTGCAGAAGTCATGAGTTAGTCATTCTGCTCTGAGGTCAAGGTCACACTTGAAGGTCGATAGTTATGCCTTCATTTGTATCATATATTCTTCTAATCTCCTATACCCATTGAAGAATGGTTATGAATAGTTGATGTCATTCAAAAGATGTTCAGAAGTCATGATTAGTCAATCATGCTGATGCACATTCAATGTCACCACTTTAATGTCAAAAGAATCTCATTGGGAGATAAAATTGTCTCTTAGACTGCCTTGTTATACTTAATATATTGATATAATGATTGCATGTTATCTATCAATATGTTATATAAATGGTCTACGTAGTTCTGGGTTGATATGTACTTGAACGTCCATCCATATTTTGTTTTCATAGTTTCTTTTTTTTTCAGTATGGGCAGTTTTGTTGGTAAAACACCTCTCTCTCTCTATTTTAAGGTTAAAAACACTTTGCGTTGATTATTCTGCCCTAAAATCACTGAGTTTTTACATCACTTTTATTAAATAGAGCAAATGTAAATTACATTTGAACTTTTGAAGACATTTAGCACAACATTGTTCAAAAAAAGGACAACAGAAGGGAACCCAGGATCTCTAACCTTGCATTGATGTTCATATGTGTCTCTATCTATTGCTAGGCGGAGAAAACTCAGATCCAAGAACTCTGCTTCAAAATTCGTGAGTTCTTGGAGACCCTTATTAATGAGGTCACAAATGTCAGGGTTGTGACCTTGACCCGAGGTCAGCTTGACCTTCATCACGCTGTAGAGGACGGACTGGTCAACCTGAAGCGAACAATTGCAGATGGAATCATTCGGTGGAACAATAAGTAGGTGACAATAGTCATGAATGCAGTTCATTGTTAAAATTAGCATGTTATTATGATTTTTAGCTCACCTGAGCACAACATGCCCATTAACCCTTTGCATGCTGGGAAATTTGTCGTCTGCTAAAATGTTGTCTGCTAAAATTCTAAAATTAGCATTTTCTTCGATTTTTTTTCCAAGAATACTATCAGAATAGCAAACAGTTTGGATCCTGATGAGACGCCACGTTCTGTGGCGTCTCATCTGGATCCAAACTGTTTGCAAAGGCCTTCAAAATCCGGTTCCAGCGCTCAAAGGGTTAAGATCTTTCGTGATCACCTTTTGTTTGGACGTTTGTCCTGCGTTGTGTGCCTCTGTTGTCAACATTTACCTTGTGAGCACACTAGCGGCCATGTTTTTTGCCCAATCTTCATGAAACTTGATCATCCAGAACATTATCCCAATCAAATGTCGGCCGAATTCAAGACTTTGTCATGTGCAAAGAAAAACTAGGTCACTATGTCATATTGAAGAAAAATCTTTAAAAACAACTGACAATTCTAGAAGTAATTTATTTTTGCATGGTTATCATGAAACTTTCTCAGAATATTTGTTCTGATGCTATCTTAGTTCGAAAACAGTTCAAGCCCATTGAAAAACATGGCCACCAGAGGGCAGGGAAGTATTCCTTATATGTCTTTAGTGAAACCATGTGAACACTCTAGAGTTCACAGTCTTTGCCCAATAGTCATACAACTTGCTCAGAACATTAGTTTATTTTTTTATCTCAGTTGATTAAAATTTGTCTCCGGTCCATTGAAAATCATCACTCAGGGGGGCAGGGCAGTTTTCCTTGAATGGCTTTAGTGAAACTCCAGAAGTCAGGTGTTTGGTTCTATGTTCATCAAATCAGCTCATGACATCTTCTGATATCTCAGCCAAGTTCAAAAATGGTTCCATTCCATTGAAATACATGGCTTCCAGGGGGCTGGGCTGTTTTCCTTAAATAGCTATAGTGAAACCTATTGAACACTCTAGAGTAACACACATTGTGCCTTATCATCATTAAACTTGATCATAATATAATTTCAAATAACATCTCAGCAAAGTTCATAAATGGTTCTGGTCCCTTGAAAATCATTGTTTCTAGGGTGGGTGGGGGAATTATATGCCCTCTGCCTTTTTTTCTCCACTATAGAATATTATAGTCCCAAACTTTTGTGTTTTCAATGTCTCTTTCACTTCTGGCTGGGTGAATCTTGGTCAAACTTTCACAGTTGAAGTACCTTAATGTTTAGATGACTGTAAAGAAAGGAACTTTTACTGCAACCAGTTGTGGCTTAAGGTAGAGCACCCGTAATGATTACCCGCAATTTCTTTGGAGATTGAAGAGCCTTTTTACCTGTTCACTTATGGATATCTAATTTAAGCAGGTAGTAATGTTAAGTTGCCGTGGCCGAGTGGTTAAGGCGATAGACTGGATATCTTTTGGGATCTTCCCGCGCAGGTTTGAATCGTGCCGACGTCCCATACTTTTTGCAACGCGTTTTATTTCTTTTCTAACGTAATTTGATTTAATATACAATGTAGCATATAAGCTATGTTTATTGTTAAATATGTTGCAATTTTAATGCACATTCTTCAATTTTTAAAATTAAAACAACGTTATGGCTAAATTGGGTGTTTTACTGCTTAAAATACGAATCATGCATGTTGCATTTTTATTTTTATTTCAAAAAGTAAACATTTAATCTGTCTATTTCTTGGTATTTTTGCTGTATATAGTGTATCTATAAAAACCAAGTTAAAAATATTACTTAAATGATACAATTTTGAATTTGATGACACTTTGTTTTTAACCAACCCAATTTCTACTTGGCTGAAACCACTCACATTTCATGGCGCTTTTCCATAGATAACAAGTTATAAAAAATAAATGTCTGTAAAAGAATACTTATTTCATCTTGTTTAAACTTTAAACACCTTTACTGCATCTGTACACACCAACTGCATGCCAATAATTGGAAATCTGGATGAATTATGGACCTTTCATATACCCCAGGGGTGCAAATAAACTGGACAAAAGCCGAGCGTGGGGGTGGTTTTGAAAAAATCAGTTTATTTTTTTTTTAAAGCATGGAATGCCTACCTAAAAATTTGCATGTAGTTCAGTGAAATGATGCTGATTAAGAAAAAAATACATTAAATTATATTTGGAAAGGTGCCAATTACAGGTGTGCTACCTTAAATATGGCCCTTTGTCTTTTTGTCTACTGTAGAATAGAAAGTGGATTTGTCTGTGCCCAAACATGTGTCAGTGTTTTTCACACATTTCTAATTTCTAGTTTAAATTAGAATTTGTATAACATGCTCTTCCAACATGTAACGACATGTGTCATCAGGAAGTATTCATTACCACTGTTACAAGCTCTAATTAAATGATGGTTTGATTGCAGACTGCAGGAGTTCTATTCGCAGCAGAAGAAATCCAAACAGGCCTCATCATCTTCCAATCGTAAAAGCCAGGAACCTGTCAGTTTTAGCTTGGGAAGTATGAACCAGGAACCAATCTCAACAGGAAGTGAAGAGGCACAACCAGTCAGCAGTTCTAACAAGGACACAGTCTATGCAGGAAGTGGAAATCCTAAACCATTCAGGGCCATTAGTTCAGAGCCAAAGTTTGAAACAGTCTTCGAAGGCAAATCTATAAGTGATTTAACAGTCCTCGTTGATGCACAAGACACTGAAAAAATTAATTCTGGGTTGTCCAACCCGGGTTTTAATGAAGAGGCACAACCAGTCAGCAGTTCTAACAAGGACAGAGTCTATGCAGGAAGTGGAAATCCTAAACCATTCAGGGCCATTAGTTCAGAGCCAAAGTTTGAAACAGTCTTCGAAGGCAAATTTATAAGTGATTTAACAGTCCTCGTTGATGCACAAGACACTGAAACAAATAAGTCTGGGTTGTCCAACCCGGGTTTTAATGAACCACTTACTGTAGATTTTTTTGCCGATGAGCAAGATGGTGCAAAAACAGACATGAATGAAGACAGTTTGTTTGTTCTCGTGTCTGAAGTAGATGCCACTAAAGAAGAACAAAATGTGGTAGAAGTTGAAGCAGCAGCAGTTGACGTTCAAAAAGGCCAGCCAGTTATTATGGACAATACACTAGATAATGAAAGCGAAATCAAAAGCAAAATCAGCTCCACTAGTAATGAAAATCAAGCTGTTTCAGGTGATTTTAATGAAGCAACATCCAAAATTGATAAACAGGGTTCTGGAACATTTCAAGTTTACGAAAACAACCTTATTGAAGACAGTGATGATGAAGTTTACCAAGATGCCCTGGAAAAGAAAGAGATTGATCATGATAATGTGGCTCACAATAAAGAGCAGTATTGTGGCAGCTTGACTCAAGAAGAGGCAGAAAAGGTGAGATGCCCTTGGACGTCATTTTAAAATTAAAAATAATATTAATAATGGTTTATGTTCAATGTCAGTAAACATTGTAAAATTTACGTTTACCATCAGACACTACATCTATATTGTTCCTAAACTAAAACTCAATTAGTCTTATATATTGACCAAACAAGAGAAATAAAGAAAAAATATAAATGTTCATTTTTGTGTGGAAATGGGTTAATGCTTAGTTAGTCAGCGGATTTTGCTTGTATTAAGAAACAATCATAACATCTTCAGTATATTCATTAAAATATACTAGCAAAAAGTTGTTATGGTGTTATTTCCTGCATGTTTCAGGGCTACATAGTGCCCCAGTTGTTATGGTGTTATTTCCTGCATGTTGCAGGGCTACATAGTGCCCCCACTAGACTCATGGTGTTATTTCCTGCATGTTTCAGGGCTACATAGTGCCCCCACTAGACTCANAATTTCCCAGCATGCAAAGGGTTAACCTCTTTTCCAGGCAAGTGACCATGGAATTCTATGGCAGGAATGATACAACACTTGGAGAGTTTCTAGAGAGATTCTGCTTTAGGTAACCATTTTATTAGCATACATGTGCATATGCCATTTAAAAATTGATCATCATCAATGATGAATTCCTTAGAATGCACGCAGCAATTTGTTATTCGTTATTTGTGTTCTTCAACATTATCTNCATGGTGTTATTTCCTGCATGTTTCAGGGCTACATAGTGCACCCACTAGACTCATTGTGTTATTTCCTGCATGTTTCAGGGCTACATAGTGCCCCCACTAGACTCACTGCCCTCAGACAACCTTGACAGCGTTGACTGCGTCTCCAACATCCACGGGGGTCTCTACCTGCTGACCGGCGGTGGACAGGACTTCGACCGCCGGAAGTCCGACTATAGCATGGGCAGTCTGTCACCCCCGCAAGGTATTAGCATGCTTTCAAGAAAAATGGAACCTGTCTTACTTAACATTGTCAAATAAAATTGCAAAATGTTTTTTCGATGATCTTTAATAATGATCTATTTATTTCCCTTATTTCAGTGCTCATAACAGTCTGTTTTTTTAACTACTTATTTCAGTTGTTAGTTTAACCCTTTGCATGCTGGGAAATTTGTCGTCTGCTAAAATGTTGTCTGCTGAATTTCTAAAATTAGCATTTTCTTTGATTTTTTTTTAAAGAATACTATCAGAATAGCAAACAGTTTGGATCCTGATGAGACGCCACGTTCTGTGGCGTCTCATCTTGATCCAAACTGTTTGCAAAAGCCTTCAAAATCCGGTTCCAGCGCTCAAAGGGTTTATTTGTCTTTGATAAGCAGGGACCTGTACTTTTTCTTGAATTTCACGCAGCAATGAAATGAGCCTCGTTCTGGGAAAACTGGGCTTAATGCATTTGCGTAAAGTATCGTCTCAGATTAGCCTGTGCAGTCCACCCAGGCTATTCAGGGACGACACTTGTTTTTTGTTAAAAAAAGACTGCCTTTAAACAAAAAATTCCATAAAAGCAGAAAGTGTTGTCCCTGATTAACCTATGCAGTCCGCAAAGGCTATTCAGGGACAACACTTTACCCACATGCATAAAGCCCAGTTATAACAGAACCAGGCTCAAATATCACGCGTTTGTTCAGGGGATGCCACTTCTATGCGGTCAGATTTCTCTGGTAGCTACCGCTACGGTGTTACGCCCGGCATATCGGCCGTAGGTGTGTTTCCACCAAGTTTGGAGGCCGACAATAGTTATGTCATATGTCATAAGGCGGACATAGGTGATGAACCCACACCCTATATCCTTGCAGCATACCTATCAGCAGCCAAACTATAGCCGGCACAATCAATTTAACCCTTTGAGTGCTGGAACCGGATTTTGAAGGTTTTTGCAAACAGTTTGGATCCAGATGAGACGCCACAGAACGTGGCGTCTCATCAGGATCCAAACTGTTTGCTATTCTGATAGTATTCTTTGAAAAAAATCAAAGAAAATGCTAATTTTAGAAATTCAGCAGACACAATTTTAGCAGACTACAAATTTCCCAGCATGCAAAGGGTTAATATGTCAAGGAAGCCTCCTTGATCCCTGATCAAATCACTATAGGACCAAATCAACAGTTTCCTT
>VMBQ01001697.1:53735-82950 GCA_007657795.1 Dreissena rostriformis
CTGCTTTAACCCTTTGAGCGCTGGAACCGAATTTTGAAGGCCTTTGCAAACAGTTTGGATCCAGATGAGACGCCACAGAACGTGGCGTCTCATCAGGATCCAAACTGTTTGCTATTCTGATAGTATTCTTTGAAAAAAATCGAAGAAAATGCTAATTTTAGAAATTCAGCAGACGACATTTTAGCAGACGACAAATTACCCAGCATGCAAAGGGTTAAATAAAAAGCATTAATTAAAAGGGATTGTCTTTACCAACCTGTTCTTTGATGCACAAATTTTGAAGACCCAAAATGGAGATACCTCTGCATATGCTTCAGTACAAATGTTTCTTATATAATTTACAAATTGATCTTAATTAAGTTATTCTTAATTTCAAAAAATAATCATGGGAATTGGTTATATACAAAGTAATATTAATGTTAAATAATTCATGGAAGAAAAGACTTTTGAAAATATAGCTAACCTGGGCCGGTATACACAAAGCTTTTAATTTATTTTTCAGGTACAGATTTCTATCTTAAATCCAATGTTTTCACACATCAAAATGACAACAAATCTCAATAATTTTAGCAAAATATACTTGTTTAAACACTGAAATTTAATAAGACCCAAACATATAAAAGCCATAGTCTGAAGCACTGTTATGAATTAAAGGAATTTCCAAAGTCGCGAACCAGGCAGGTATTAACCCTTCATGCATAGCGTCTAGAAAAAAGGCCTTGGCAAACAGCGTAGACCCAGATGAGACGCCGCATGATGCGGCGTCTCATCAGGGTCTGTGCTGTTTGCTTAAAGGAATTTATGTAAGAAATATTCTAAATATAGAAATAAATATACTATCCCTAATTTTGGAAATAAATTGATCCAATTTAGAAGGATGGGAGAGTCCACTAGGCATAAATGGGTTAATAACTGGCAGCACAATTTCAATTGGAAATGTTGTGTATTAGTTTAACATGTTTTTATCTTGGGTGATGGTTACATGTACATGCAGACTTATAATATAAGTGTTGCAAAATTGGTATCATTGTTATCAAAAATATATTCTTTTATAACAGCACAATTCTATGGAGCACAAAGATATCACATTTTACTAATAACAAATCTATACTCAGCCTTGGTAAATGAATTCCATGTCAACAGCACACATTTTATGTCCTCAGTAAGATTACAGAAATTAATATTTTTCAAATATTGTGATATATATGCTTAAATTGATTAAGAGCCTGTACAAGTTGTACTGAATCTTATGAACATGTTTAATTGTAACGGTGGTATATGTGTCGTGTTCTGAGAAAACTGGGCATAATGCCTGTGCGTAAATTGTCATCCCAGATAAGCCTGTGCAGTCCGCACAGGCTAATCAGGGCCGACAATTCTCGCTTTTATGGAATTTTTCATTTAAATAATGTCTCTTCTTAGCGAAAATCCAGTTAAGGCGGAAAGTGTCGTCTCTGATTAGCCTGTGCGGACTGCACAGGCTAATCTGGGACGACACTTTACGCACATGCATTATGCCCAGTTTTCTCAGAATGCGACACAAATGGAAATGTCAGGTTAATATTGGTTAGCTATATATAATAGCACATGATTTCAGAATCAAATCAATTTACTTCATATCAATGAAAATTTAACCTTAAAATAACAGGAAAATGACTCTGATCTTTGTACTCTTCACAGCGGTCAAATAATGAACACTATGTTGAAACATCTATTTTCTTGTCAAATGTTGCAGTGATGACTCCCCCAGCCCTTTCAGATGAAGAAGCTACTGCCAAACAACAGCTAGCATCTGACGTTGTCACAGAAACACAGCCTGTTATGGTCGCCATGGCAACCAACGAGGAACCATCATACCAGGATGTAACTCTTGGACGTCAGTTTAGCTGGGATGCGGGTCCAGTTGATAAACCATCGCAAAAAGGTTTGCTTAGTATTTAATCCATATTGGTTTTCTCTTTGAAAACATTTGTTTTCATATGTAAATCAGAAAAAATGTTTCCTTAAGTTCAATTTTTGAACAAATTAGTATTTTATGAAATCTGTTGATGCAAAATACCTCTTTTAGTTACATGAAAATAAAAACGATTCAAACAAAAAAATAATTTGCTGTTCCCGCAACCTGAAAATGTTGTTAACAAATGTCAATATTACTAAGACTACAAAACCCTGACCTTCAGTTTTCCAGAATTATGCCCCTTTTTGTACTATTTGTAGGGTCAAGAGTTCAATATTAAGTATGTAATATCAAATATGGGTCCACCACTAAGTTTGTTCTAATCATGCACCTGGGGTCAAAACTGGCCTTCTCCAGGGGTCTCATGGTTTATATAAATTAACAATAAACTACTTAGTGTGTTTAAGTCATGACCCTGGAGTCAAAACTGACCATAGCTTACCAGTCAAATCAAGGTCACTGAAACTAAAAACCAGATTTTTTTTGATTTTTTTTTTAATTATTTGACTTTGCTTTGAGGTGTGGTGCTGGACTTACATTTGTCGTGTTCTTAGAAAACTGGGCATAATGCATGTGCGTAAAGTGTCTTCTAAGATTAGCCTGTGCAGTCCGCACAGGCTAATCAGGGACAACAATTTCCGCTTTTATGACATTTTTCGTTTAAATGATGTCTCTTCTGATGTCCCGGAATAGCCTTTGCGGACTGCACAGGCTAATCTGGGATGACATTTTACGCACATGCATTTTGTCCAGTTTTCTCAGAACACGACACAAATAGTCAGTGTCTTGTTTACTAAGACAACTAGGGCTGTAACGATACATTCGAATATTCGAATTACTCGAATACGGCTGTGGACGAATCGTATTCATTATTCGCCACCTCCCGAACCGAATATTTGACGAATACAAACAACGTGGTTTCGAGTTTGAAAGTTTAATCATCTTATCTTACCTTAGAAATGAAGGTTCATACAATAAACCCCTATATTTAAATGTTCTGATTCTTATTCCGGCGTTTTTCATTATGTTTACCCCACCCACTATGTTACACAGTGATATTAGCAACTAAAATGGCGGGCACCGGTTGAACATTTACATTGAATTGAAAAATCTTTCGATGATTGTTTAATGTTTATTTAGGTAAATACGAGTGATTTGATTCTCAAACATACACACAAAGGATTAGCAGATGGAATTTCTTTTTTGTTTATCTTTACGACAATGATTGTGCAACTTATCAACAAACATGGAGCCTAGCAAAGGGAATGCTACAGTCACTAATGTGTCAACTGTTGACTCTTAATTGTTCTACTCAAGGCTTGTATGGGTACTAGTCATGTTTTCTCAAAAGTTTAAAAACTGTGTTCAAAGTTTAAGCAGTTCTAGTCAGTGTTTTGTTATTTCAAAGTGTTATATTTCATATTTTCAGTATGTAATGATACTCAATTAATCATATTGACAAATACTCATAGTTTCATACTATATACTGTCATTTCAGTTGTCAGTATCACTTTTGTTCATTGAAATTCATATTCGCGAATAAATATTCGTATTCGCCACCCTGTATTCGTGATACGTATCGTATTCGTNCCAGTTTAGGCGGAAAGTGTCGTCCCGGATTAGCCTTTGCGGACTGCACAGGCTAATCTGGGATGACACTTTAGGCACATGCATTTTGTCCAGTTTTCTCGGACACAAATAGTAAATGTCTTGTTTACTAAGACGACTTTCCCTTATTTCCAACTGAAGTTGGGGCTGATGACGGGACTGAAAGTCAGTCAGGGGACAGAAAAGGGGTCATTCAGACCATCAAGAGCACAATCTGGCAGGGATCTGGGGCATTTCAGCTGCAGTCTCCTTTGTAAGTTGTCTTGGATCTGAATTCTTTTGAACCTCGTTTGGGGAAAACTGGGCTTCATGCATGTGCGTAAAGTGTCGTCCCATATAAGCCTGTGAAGTTGGCACAGGCTTATCAGGGACAACACATTCCACCTTTACTGGTTTTTGTTAAGAAGAGACTTCTTTAAACAAAATATTGCATAAAAGCGGAAATTGTCATCCCCGATGAGCCCAATTTTCCGTGAACGTGGCTCTATTATAATGACTCTGTTTGGAGAGCTGTGTCAGTTAGCTGTAGTCTTCCATTCAATCCATACAAGTTTTTTTTTAACAGAATTGTATAAATAATTATTTTTTTGAAACTGATGATGACTATAAAATCATGTTGATGACTTTTGTTATGGCATTCACACTTGTTTTTGTTTGCTGTTTTCATGTTGCTCTTTATAAATGAACTGCTGGCATCACTGACAATTGGTATGTTTTCTGATCATTATTCTTCGTTTTGTCACTGTGGAGAGTGCGTTCATATATGACCTTCCTCATGAGAAAATGGGTCTTTTGCCATGTTTGGCTTGCGTAGCTTCAGACCAGCCAGCTGATACGCGCAGTATGGTCAAGAGCTTCTATGTCCAATGTAAATCCATGCCCGGTGGAATGCCCAGGCTGATCTGGAGCTACGCTGGATTTATATGGCATAAGACCCGTTTTCGCTTATTTATATAGTAAATATAACTTACATAATTTGTGTATGTAAATATTGCAGTGAGCTGAGCACCCACAATGTTCTGCCTTCCTGTGAGCAGGTCCCAGTGATTGTGTACGATCATGAACCCAGCTCCATTATAGCCTACTCACTAAGGTAATGATGCTGTCCCAGTTTGTTAAACAGCTGTTAAGAGTAATTTTCTCCATTAAAGCCTATGCACTTGTATAAGAGAGTTTTAAAAAGAAACATTAATCATGTGTGCCTTATAGATTTGGCATTATAGATTTGGTATTACGTAGGTTATATTCCATTCTGTTGGGTAGGTGTCTTTAAGCTTGTTCTCATGGATGATGAGGCCAGCTTCATTTAAGCCATGTGTTTAAGGTTCTGTGAGAGCAAACAATTTATTTATTTTTTTATAAAGTTTGCAATGTTTGATGACAATTTTTACCATGACCGAGCTACCTTCCAATATGTCATCATGTGCCGTAAACTTCAGGAAAAAAAAGCATTTTTGAAGTCTATGCATTGTGGTACAAAATAGTTATCATTGAAATTTCACACTGTATTAACCCTTTGAGTGCTGGAACCGGATTTTGAAGGCCTTGCAAACAGTTTGGATCCAGATGAGACGCCACAGAACGTGGCGTCTCATCAGGATCCAAACTGTTTGCTATTCTGATAGTATTCTTTGAAAAAAAATCAAAGAAAATGCTAATGTTAGAAATTTAGCACACAACATTTTAGCAGACGACAAATTTCCCAGCATGCAAAGAGTTAAGGGGCATGAAGGTTGCCATTTTGAGCAACCCTAACGAAATGAGGCTAGATACCACTATAACAATAAATTGCAAAGAGAGGGTTTGTTTTCTTATTTCTTACTTATATACCATCAAATTGATACCAAAACATATCATTTAAACTGTATTTTAAAAATTCTATGCATCGTGCGCTCAACCATGGGTGATTATTATAAATCAGACAGCATGTAACCTTTGTGTCAGGACTTCAGGTACGCATGTATGTAACCTTAAGATAGATTTGTTTTTTAAATTGGGCACTGTTTAAGGAAACTGAACTGCTTAAAGCATACAATCCTAGGGTAGTGCATTTGACATACAATAAAGCTCTATTTTAAACTTGTATGCTTTTTCTTTGTTTCACGTACAGAGTTTTTTACCAGCATGCTTGAAGGTTCATGTTATTTGCCATACATGGCACACAAAATAAATGCTGACTATCATTTTTATTTCTTTTCAGTTGCCGTGACTACCATATGAAGCTTGGTGAAATTCAAGCTGCCAAACGGTAGGTGTAGAGAAGTGAAAAATTTATTGTTTGCGAATTACTCTGTCAGTATCAGATTTGTTTACAGCATTCATATTTGTTATTTTTATTCTACTGTGTAATGAGACTGTTTTGCTTTCTTTATATCGAAGAAAACTACCCCACATTTAAGAGTTGTGGGAAGATAACACTAATTCCATTTCCCATAGGGTCCCATTATAAAACTGCCAACTTTCAAAGCATTTTTCTTGTATTTCCTATGTATAAAATTTTGCAAGACCGGTATCATTTTAAAGATAAGTCTGTCCTTTTTCCATAAATACAGTCATAAATATATGGTCTAGCAATTTCTAAGAAAGTAAAATTCTCCCGAAGGCAAGCATCATCGGAAAACAGAGTGTCGGAAGTGAAATTTCAACAAAAGCCCCGTACTTCAAAAAACGCACCCCAAACGTTCATCTTTCAACGTAATCCCCAATGAAATGTACCAAAATGTTGCAGACACACATAGGATGCAGGAAATAATCACAAAAAGGATAGGTGCAATCGCTAAATTACTTATAAGCCCAAAGAGGAAAGGAACTCTTTAGAAAAAGATACTTCTTTCGAATGGACCACAGAGGGATACAAAATGATTTAGTGTAATGTAACCTTGTCAAATAAATAGGGTGAAGTTAGGTTTACGATTGAACTCCGTATGTTCAAAATGTTTGTTTCTAGGAGCAGTCACATGAAAGCAGATACTGAAAGCTTGGATAAGTTTCCTCGGGATGAACAGGGAAATAACGGTAGGTTACTTTGCACTTTACATCTGTTGGTTGCACTGCACTTACTGTAATAGATTACAGGACACTTACAGTACGCACCATGTGAAACCCACAGACTTATATTTGTGAAGCAATGAAAAAGAAAGTTTGTGATGATTCGTGAATAAATGCTGGTATGACAGCCAGGATTTTGCGAAAATTACATCACACAATTTTGTTGCAATTTGTGGCACGTTGACAGGTTGTTTGCATCTGCATACACTCATCAAATCTCTAAAAATTCTGTTCATCACATATTGCAAACTGTGTTGGTTCACGTGGTGCACACTGTACATCATGGTGATGGAAAGATCTTTGTAACCTTAACCTTGAGAGAGAAATCATTTGTATACGGCATGTTACATGTTCTATTACTTCCTATGGCAGCTTTGTAAAGTCCTGATTTAATATTCATAAACTTGGTAACAATTAATTTTAAAATAGTAAATAACTACTGTTATGTTTCATTCCCTTCAATAACCAGATATTTGCAGTGCATTATTATACCTAGCCATAACACTTAACCTTGCACTCAGCTGTCAATCCCCCCTCAGCCATCCATCTTTACGCTTAACTCCGCCCTCAGCTGTCAATCTTTAAGCTTAACTCCGCCCTCAGCCATCTTTCTTAACGCTTAACTCCGCCCTCGGCTGTCAATCTTTACGCTTAACTCCGCCCTCAGCCATCTATCTTTACGCTTAACTCTGCCCTCAGCTGTCAATCTTCACGCTTAACTCTGCCCTCAGCCAGCTATCTTAACGCTTATCTCCGCCCTCAGCCATCTATTTTAACGCTTACTCCGCCCTCAGCTGTAATTCATAACACTTAAACCCACCCTCAGATGTCAGCATAACCCTTGACACTTAACCCTGCCCTCAGCTGTCAATCATAAAACTTAATCCCGCCCCTCAGCTGTCAATCATAACACTGAATCCCGCCCTCAGCTGTCAATCATAACACTGAATCCCGCCCTCAGCTGTCAATCATAACACTTAACCCCACCCTCAGCTGTCAAATATAACAGTTAATCCCGCCCTCAGCTGTCAATCGTGTACTCGTGCTAAATTATTTATGATTGAGGCTTAAATGTTGAAATTGTTGAGCAGATTGGACAATGAACAGTTGCGACCTTGGAATCAAGTATTGACCAATAAAATGGTTTATACATCAGTGGTAATCTTAAAGTTTCATATTCCAATCAGTTTAAATGTAAATCCTTGATCAAACAAATCAAACAAAAAGAAAGGTGGATAAAAATATGTTTTTAAAAATGGTCAATTTCCTGCTCATCTCTCCGCCATTTAACCAGAGTTATCAGTGCTTTGTAACCCCACATGGCAGCTTCTGCTCATTCACAGCCAAGAGACCCCCAAGTGGCAAGCTGGCCTTTTTCAAGGGCAGTAATCGCGACCTTCATCAGCGTGGTGAGACCGTGGATAGCGTGAGATTCCTCAACAGGGCTGATAGCACTCTGCTCGAGAGCCCACAAGGTGATAGTCTGGACCCATATGAGCCTTGCTCTGTGAAACAATGCATGTGCATTTAGTGATGTTCCAGATTAGCCTGTGCGGTCCGCACAGGCTAATCAGGTATGACACTTTCCGCCTTAACTTGATTTTTGCTAAAAAGAGACTTCCCTTAAACGAAAAATATCATAAAAGTATAAAGTTTTGTCCCTGATTAGCCTGTGCAGACTGCACAAGCTAATCTGGGACGACACTTTATGCACATGCAATAAACCCCCTTTTCACAGAGTGGGACTCGTATTCACAAATCTGCGTAAGGGAAACCTCAGTCAATTCCTTAAATTGTTAGTCTCCTATCGGTGTAACAGGAGTGGAATATAGGTTTACACCCTCTCTGTCCTTGAGTCTGTCTGTCTAATCCTTTGAGCGCTGGAACCGGATTTTGAAGGCCTTTGCAAACAGTTTGGATCCAGATGAGACGCCACAGAACGTGGCGTCTCATCAGGATCCAAACTGTTTGCTATTCTGATAGTATTCTTTGAAAAAAAATCGAAGAAAATGCTAATTTTAGAAATTTAGCAGACAACATTCTAGCAGACGACAAATTTCCCAGCATGCAAAGGGCTAATCAAATCTGGATCCTGTGATATCTCAAATAGTACTTTAGCTCATGCCATATAGGCTGTTTGTATTTTTTGTTTTTCATCAGACAAAAATTGTGTTTGCTATGGTGACTGAAAAAATTGAAAACTTAAGTCTGGATCCTGCGATAAATAATAATTTACTCAAGCTAGGTTGTTGAAACTTGATATGCGTATACAGTCCCAGATTGGGAATATGCCTGTTATTTCAGTTTTTACATCAATCAAAAAGTGTGGTTTCTATGGTTACAGATGCTATGGTTACAGAAATAATTGAAAAGTAAAAATGGATCCAGTGATAACTCAAAAAGTATGTAAGCTAGGTTGGTGAACTGGGCAAGTGGATAGGGGGCCATATAGGGAATATGCATGCTATTTCAGTTTTAATTATATTATCCCTTTTTTGTCTGAACCCATGCTTGCTCATTTATGCTATGCTTGATTGACTTTGGCAATTGAAGGCTATCAACATTTTGTTCTCATGAATCATTGATGACATCTCATTTGTTTAATTATATACAGAAATTCAAACAATCATAAAACATGTTATAAAAACTGTAACATGCAGGTGGTATTTTCTCTGTTTAACTACTTTTATTTGATAAAATGATCTTTACTTCCCAGACTTCAATCGAGGAGTATTTGAAAAAGCATAATTTCAAAGGTCATTTGATGGCTTAACAATATGTATGCAAACAACATTTTCTGTCAGCCAGTTCTCCCAAAGAATTTACTGTGATGACAATGGCATACACACCGTAGAATTTTATCTTACATAAATTTAAACCAATGAAAGTACTTGTTACACATTATCATTTATTTCATTGTTTTACATTTTTTAATATTGAGCATTACATCAATGCTACCAGTTGTTGTGGTCATTTGGCCTAGATCTTGAATCTTTCATTAAAATCTTTATCTAAGACTTTTGACCTGCACTTTGGTTAGGAATATATATTCTCTCTCTCAGTCAATCTCAATGTGGAATGGTTTTGTTCTCCCAATGCGAATAGGATGTCTTTCAGGCAATGAATTTTAATATGAATTTAGAAATCAAGCAGCATACAGAAGTCTAACAATCAATTCAACTATGCTTAACCCTTTGCATGCTGGGAAATTTGTCATCTGCTAAAATGTCGTCTGCTGAATTTCTAAAATTAGCATTTTATTTGATTTTTTTTCTAAGACCACTATCAGAATAGCAAACAGTTTGGATCCTGATGAGACGCCACGTTCTGTGGCGTCTCATCTGGATCTAAACTGTTTGCAAAGGCCTTAAAAATCCGGTTCCAGCGCTCAAAGGGTTAAGAAGGAGAACTTTCCTTGCCATAGATCTACTCTTTTCTGTCATTGCATTACTGCAGAACCACATTGGCTCTTTGCCTGTCATTGCAATAATACTGAGTCATTAACTATTGGCCTGTCGCTGGACTCAAGCTGAAACACATTTACTCTTTGGCTCTGATTGGACTCAAGCTTGTGTCACACATTTACTTGTTCAGTGACACATTTACTCGTTCAGCTACACATTTACTCGTTCAGTGGCACATTTAGATATTCAGTGACACATTTACTCGTTCAGTGACATATTTACTTGTTCAGTGACACATTTACTCCTTCAATGACATATTTACTTGTTCAGTGACACATTTACTCCTTCAGTGACACATTTACTTGTTCAGTGACACATTTACTCGTTCAGTGACACATTTACCTGTTCAGCTACACATTTACTCGTTCAGTGACACATTTACCTGTTCAGCTACACATTTACTCATTCAGTGACACATTTACTTGTTCAGCTACACATTTACTCGTTCAGTGACACATTTACTCATTCAATGACACATTCACTCGTTCAGTGACACATTCACTCATTCAGTGACACATTTACACGTTCAGTGACACATTTACTCATTCAGTGACACATTTACTCGTTCGGTGACACATTTACTCGTTCAGTGACACATTTACTCGTTCAGTGACATAGTTAACATAAATTAAGGTCTCAAATTGTTCCTTTTTTAATTCATCTGTTTCACTAATTGCTTAATGCCTTAACAGCAATTTAATTGGGCTTATTATTTCATAGATTTAACTTGAATCAGTTGCTACAACTTATACATTATAACTTCTTCAACTCGAGCATTGATATCTCGAAAACGTACGGTAGCTTAAGCGAAACCAATAGTCATGTCACAATCTTAAATACTTCAATAGGAATCTTAAAATTGAACATGGATAAGTCAGGGGCATGTGTCAGCCCCTATAATGTAATATTGAAATATACATCCCATATCTCTGGCAGGTTGTTCACACTTTGTGTATGGACTGTCTCACAGGGAAATATTTTTGCACATTACAAGTGCGTGCTGTAAACGCATTGAAAGGATCATGTTCAACCCATGTGAATTACAATTATTGACTTGGCGTGAAATGGAAAAATGATTTCCTCTTACTTTTGTTTAATTAGTTTTAAGTTTTAATAAAACCAGTAAATGTTTTAAAACATAGAATAATACTAACAACTTAGCAGCATATTGCACTTATATTTTTTTTTGTAAACAAGGAATAATTTCACTTGAGCATTGTAAGAATTTATGTCAACGCCTTATGATTACCGGTATTCTGATGGTAAACTAATAGTATTTAAATAGTTGCTTCCAAAATATATATTTCGCAAATGGATATCTCAAGACCTTCGATAACATAAGCATTTCGGTCATAGCAGTGCAACCTCTAGTTACAGAAGTTTTAGTGTATAAATATACCCCTGCTTTAAAATAGAGGGGAAGTATGCTTGATTAACTATGGGTGGACATCCCAAAGTGTCTGTACGTAGACACAATCTTGTCAGATGATGTACTTCTGCAGTTAACAATATACTATATTCCAGCTTGCCTGAATTGTTCTCTATGATATGATGTTATGCATATGTAATTTGTATTGTCCTACTTTAAAAAATTGCTAAAGTTATGTCCCATTTTCTACTTAGAATTTCTTTAAAATGATTATTTATAATTAATTTTTATGCCCCCGAAGGTGGGCATATAGTGATCGCACTGTCTGTCCGTCTGTCCATCTGTCTGTCCGTCTGAAATGCCGTCATACTTTGCGTTAAGGTTTCGAAAAATGTGGAAAAACACTTTGCATTTAGGTTTAGAAAAATGTGGAAAAAGGGGGCATATGTCATCCTATGGTGACAAGCCTTGTTGACTTTATTATCACAATAACTTTTTAAAATGTCTTCATTAAATACAATATTCAGAGATGCAATATTTGGTATGTATAATTGTAAAGTGTTAACTAACAATAAAGAAATGTTGCTCCTAGATCATGTGCACCACTGGTTCAAAATATTTGAGCCTCGCTCTGGGAAAACTGGGTTTAATCCATGTGCGTAAAGTGTCATTAATCAGGGATGACACTTTCCACTTTTATTGTGTTGTTCGTTAACATGAAATCTCTTCTGTGCAAAAATCCAGTTTAAGTGGAAAGTGTCGTCCCTGATTAGCCCTAAAGGCTTGCAGACTGCACAGGCAAATCTAGAACGCACATTCATTAAACCCCATTTTCCCAGAGCGAGGCTCCTTTATAGTTTTTCTTTTATGCCCTCTTCTTCGAAGAAGAGGGAGTTTATTGTTTTTGGCCTGTCGATCTGTCTGCATGTCATTCTGTCTGTCTGTCATTCTGTCCCAAAACTTCAACCTTGATGGTCTTAACTTTTGCAATATTGAAGATAGCAACTTGATATTTGGCCTGCTTGTGTATCTCATGGAGCTGCACAGTTTAAGTGGTGAAAGTTCAAGGTCATCCTTCAATGTCAAATATATTGGTCAAAATCGCTCAAAATAGAGCAAAGTGTTTCTCAAACACATCACTTGTTCTCAATTAGACATACCCTTTGTCCCATATCAAGAAACGTTTAATGGAAAAACTTAACCTCAAAATACACTGCTTATGGACTGGTTTTAGACGATGTGGACTACCCAATGTTCACAGCCAGTATGTCTGACCAAGGCGAGAAGGGAAAAACTGCGAGTACCAAAACCACCATCAACCACCATATCGAACTACGTAAGTGTTGATATGTGTTAACCCGGTACCACTCAGATATGAACTTTGAGACGTTTGTAGTCTCTTAAAGATCAAATTAAATTTAACACCTTTCTTACTTGATTCAAGTTTTAAAGCCTTCATTTTCAACCTGAGTTACTGATGAGCTGCAAACAGAATAAAACCAGAACAGATTGTGAGTTTCTCCCAGGTTAATATATAATAATTTTCTCATTTTATTCTGGTTGTATATAACCATTTTAACTTTGCTTCTGAGTGGAAAGAGTTTAACCCTTTGCATGCTGGGATATTTGTCGTCTGCTAAAATGTCATCTGCTGAATTTCTAAAATTAGCATTTTTGATGAGACGCCACTTTCTGTGGCGTCTCATCTGGATCCAAACTGTTTGCAAAGGCCTTCAAAATCCGGTTCCATCGTTCAAAGGGTTATGCAGCAGAACAGATATGAGAATGTAATGATTAATAATTTCTAATTGACATCAAACCGCCCAACAGTGTTGAAATCAGTGCTGTTTTTGTAACTTTTTATCTTGTGGTTTATGTCTTCTTAAGTGTTAACCGATATGGCTGGAGTAAAATCAGTATGTACATTAATATATATTGTTTGTATAGAGCACTTGTCCAGCATTAACATTGTTCTATTGCTTTTGTTAACTAGATACCGGTTCCAGTCAAATGAATTAAACCATTCTTTATTTTTTCTTCAGATTTTTTGCTAATTTAGGTTTATTGAATTTAATAGTTCAGTTTGAGTGAAAATGGTCTCAGTTCTTTTAACAGCACTTCGATGCAGNAGGTAAGTAAGGTCCATATAACAGGTAAGTAAGGTCCATATCACAGGTAAGTAAGGTTCATATCACAGGTAAGTAAGGTCCATGTCACAGGAAAGTAAGGTCCATATAACAGGTAAGTAAGGTCCATATCACAGATAAGTAAGGTCCATGTCACAGGTAAGTAAGGTCTATATCACAGATAAGTAAGGTCCATATCACAGGTAAGTAAGGTCCATGTCACAGGTAAGTAAGGTCCATATCACAGATAAGTAAGGTCCATGTCACAGATAAGTAAGGTCCATATCGCAGGTAAGTAAGGTCCATATCACAGGTAAGTAAGGTCCATATCACAGGTAAGTAAGGTCAATGTCACAGGTAAGTAAGGTCCATATCACAGGTTAGTAAGGTCCATGTCACAGGTAAGTAAGGTCCATATCACAGGTAAGTAAGGTCTATAGCACAGATAAGTAAGGTCCATATCACAGGTAAGTAAGGTCCATATCACAGGTAAGTAAGGTCCATGTCAGAGGTAAGTAAGGTCCATATCACAGGTAAGAAAGGTCCATATCACAGGTAAGCAAGGTCCATATCACAGCTAAGTAAGATCCATATCACAGCTAAGTAAGGTCCATATAACAGGTAAGTAAGGTCCATATAAACAGGTAAGTAAGGTCCATATCACAGGTGAGTAAGGTCCATATCACAGCTAAGTAAGGTCCATATCACAGGTAAGTTAGATCCATATCACAGGTATGTCAGTTCCATAATTAAATATTTAAGAAAAGAGCTATTTGGCCTCTTGATAAAAGGCAACAATTCCTCTTTATATTTGTTCCTTTTCCTGTTTCTTTCCCTTTTGTCCGAAGTTTTCTGCAACTCTTAAGCACAATGTTATTGTTAGTTTTTCATTGTTTTCAGACGTTTGACCTGAAAGGCTCCGAGAGGAACCGCATGACGAAGCAGTCTCGCAAACGTGCTGCAGCTGTAGAGGAACTGGTGCTTCTGGACGAGAACTTCCTTAGAGGTGAGAGAGCCAAATTTACCACAAGCCTGTCATACTTACAATTGAACAACAATGTACATTATGACACTGTTTTTTGTATAAGAAGCTAAAAGTTTATGTAACCAGGGTGCAGGATCAACAGAGTTTTCAGGGTTTTACACACGGGCTGTTTTAACACACCGTTAAGAACTTTATCTTTACTGCATAAAAGACAGTTTTTTCTTGCAGTTTGTTCCGATATCTTAAGATTAAAGAATAAATCCATTAATACGTCTAGAATCGGTGCCAAAATTGTGTACATGAATGCTGAACACATCAAATTGTTGGCCAAGAACACAGGCTTATTAAACAAAATAATTCTGATGTATTTCACATTGCCGTAAGCAGCATTAAAGCTGTCTTTTATGCACAAGTTGAAATTCTTAAGAAAAATTGTTAAAAAAAAGTTATTTGAAAAAAAAAGCACCAGTTACCTGTGTGTTAACATCCATAAATGTTTAATGGTGAACCCCACAAAGTCACGTAATCCTGCACCCTGGTAACAAGTTCCTCGCCCTTTGTTGCAGTGAGTGTGGACACCCCTCTGTACATCATGCCGCACTCCAAGACCGTCCTACAGCAGGCTATCAGCGAGGACTCACAGTTCCTGGCCACCAACCTCGTCATGGACTACTCCCTCTTAGTGGGACTGGACGAACAGAGACGCGAGCTCGTCGTTGGCATTATAGGTAATCATTTGAGACTCGTTCTGGAAAATCTGGCCTTAATGCATGTGCGTAAAGTGTCGTCCCAGATTCGCCTGTGCAGTCCGCACAGGCTTATCAGGGACGACATTTTCCACCTCAATTGGAGTTTAACTCAGAAGTGACTTCCTTTTAACGAAAATAACTATAAAAGCGGAAAGTGTCGTCCCTGATTAGACTGTGTGGACTGCACAGGCTTATCTCGGACGACACTTTACGCACATGCATTAGATTCAGTTTTCCCAGAACGCAGCTAATTTTCATTCATTAATCGTGAGTAATTTAAGCTGTAAACCAGGTTTTCAAAAAAAGTCTGAATTTTGACTATTTAAATGTGTAAAGGTATGCGAGCATTAAGAGGTGCTGGCGCCAGTGTAAAACGGGATTTCTGTTCAGTGCATTGTTTTTTTGCATTGACCAATCTTGTTCAAACATTGGATATAGCAAACTTATATGCAGACCTAACTATTGCATGTGTAGTCAGTCGTATAAACTTTTTAAGATCAATGTTCCTAAAACTAGAAAAGCTATTTCCGTCCAATAACTTAAGTTAGGATGGAGGAATTGGAGCTGAACTGACATTCATACCTAGCTGCGGATTCTACTGTTACTTTTAATTAAATTAAAGTCAATGAATCCGTAAGCATTGAATATAGAGCCGTGCATAAATTGTAAATTTCCTCCATTATTTTCATTCCAGATTACATTTAAACATTCACCTGGGACAAGTTCTCTCCCTTGTTTTCATTTCAGATTACATTCAAACATTCACCTGGGACAAGTTCTCTCCCTTGTTTTCATTTCAGATTACATTCAAACATTCACCTGGGACAAGTTCTCTCCCTTGTTTTCATTTCAGATTACATTCAAACATTCACCTGGGACAAGTTCTCTCCCTTGTTTTCATTTCAGATTACATTCAAACATTCACCTGGGACAAGTTCTCTCCCTTGTTTTCATTTCAGATTACATTCAAACATTCACCTGGGACAAGTTCTCTCCCTTGTTTTCATTTCAGATTACATTCAAACATTCACCTGGGACAAGTTCTCTCCCTTGTTTTCATTTCAGATTACATTCAAACATTCACCTGGGACAAGTTCTCTCCCTTGTTTTCATTTCAGATTACATTCAAACATTCACCTGGGACAAGTTCTCTCCCTTGTTTTCCTTTCAGATTACATTCGAACATTCACCTGGGACAAGTTCCCTCCCTTGTTTTCTTTTCAGATTACATTCGAACATTCACCTGGGACAAGAAACTTGAGACGATACTAAAGTCAAACTTCGGTGGACAGGGTGAGCCAAGTTCTTTAAAGCATGGTTTTGTTAAGAAGTGGACGCATCTTTTTAGAGATTCCTGTTATTTTCAAATACTCACTTATGCAGAATATAGAATATACAACTAAAGTGTATACAAAATCCATGTAATCAGTTTGCAAAATATTTTGAAATATTGTTGTTGAGTCTTTGTAGAATCATGAAATTATCGCGTTTATATACTAATACATCAACAAAACACAGTCTTTTTGTATAAAGCATTCATTGAGACAAAGAATATCAAGCAAATCTGTATGCGTCTTATGACTAAAATTTTCCTGAACTTCTGATTATATTGTGAATGCATTCTCAACAACAGCATTCAAGATAGTGAAAAGTCTGTCTATGTACGTCACCCTTAGAGCTTGTTCATTTGTCTGTATAAATTCGAAATTCATCGAAATGCCATGTTGTAATTAAAAATTAAACAAATGTTCATTTTGAATTCATTATTAGTATTATTACAGTATTAAATACAACACAACAATGCGAAAAACATCTCAAATATCAATGTTTATTTTATTTTTCTACTGACCGACATTGGCTCACTAAATATTTCATAAGTATTGTTATAATTGAGCCTCGCTCTGAGAAAACAGGTCTTAATGCATGTACATAAAGTGTCGTCCCAGATTAGCCAGTGCACAGGATAATCAGGGAGGACACTTTCTGCTTTTATTGTATTTGTTTAATGGAAGTCGTCTTCTTAACGGGAATCTTGCCTACACCGGAAAGTGTCGTCCCTGATTAGCCTGTGTGAACTGCACAGGAAAATCTTTGACGTCACTTTACGCACATTCATTTAGCCCCGTTTTCACAAAGCGAGGCTGTTATGGATATTTTTTCTGACAGGTAAAATGCCTACAGTTGTCTCCCCGGAGGTGTATAGAACGCGCTTCCTGGACGCTATGAGCAAATACTTCCTGGCAGTGCCCGATCAGTGGAGCGGACTGGGCACTTACATGGAATCCTAGAACTACGGAAAGACTGTAGACCGATAATTGGACAAAACTTTGTTTACTTATAAAGGACCATGTGATAATTATGCGAGACCTTTCGGTTTTCAGCAGAGGTCAAAGGTCATGTCATTGTTGCACTAACATAGAATACTAGAACCTGGGAAGACTGTATATTGATAATTTTGAATAAAGTCATGTGTTTTGAATTTGAATGCCAGTTAAGTTCCTGGCCCCACGACCATAAAAGGTCCGGAGTTAGATCTTAGGTAAAGTCATATATGTTACACCGATTGAAGTATTGAGTTCAAACATTAGACCTACATACATTCTGATCGGTCATCATTTGGAGCGGTCATAGTCCCGTTTCCAGGGAAATCATTGATATACTTAAGAGGATTGTCCATGGTCGACAAAGTCACAAGAAAGACACCTTTTTCTGGCAAAATATACTTAATTTATGTTTGGTTGCAACCGGTTACCGGTTAAGCATTTTGGTTGAAAATTAAGTCATTTGGGATCTAACTTCATGCATCTAACGTCAGGATATATTCCATCATAGCAATACCTTAGTATTTTGACACATGTTTTTGTGTGACAAAAAAAGTAACGTTACTCCTCATTAATATTAGAATTGAACTGTATTGCTCAATATTGAAATCACTTTGACATAAACCACTTTCAGTCTACAGATGAAATGTACATTCCCCAAAAAATGTCGCACATTCCTCAAATGATTTTTACATTCCAAAACCATTTAAGAAAGCACCTCATCTGAACAAAAACTCCTGTCCTGTTATGTTTAAAATTTCGTAAATATTAATATTTTTGCTGTTTGCGGCTCTAGTAATCAATATGAAAACAAATGGGCGATATTCGGATTTTAATACACAATCAACTTGATCAAGTATGTTTTTTCCTAAATGACCCATTTTTTCGTTTCTATTACTGTGACAACTGCGTTAAAGCTAAACAAGCGCCCAATTGCAGTTGACGACCATAAAAGGTGTATTAATTTATAACAGTTGATCCTACATTCCGTAGTTATGTGCTTTTTGTTAGCGTTATCTTAAATTGCATCCACTACTGTTCCCTTGAATAGAGCTTAAAATATATAAGTAGTTAACCTCGCTCTGTGAAAAGTGGGTTTAATGCATATGCGTAAAGTGTCGTCCCAGATTAGCCTGTGCAGTCCGCACTGGCTAATCAGGGACGACACTTTACGCCTAAACTGGATTTTCGTCAAGAACAGTCTTCCTTAAAAAAAAATGCATTAACAGCGGAAAGTGTCGTCCCTGATCAGCCTGTGCGGACTACACAGGCTTATCTGGGACGACGCTTAACGCAAAAACATTAAACCCCCTTTTCACAGAGCGAGGCTTAAATGTTTATGTTTAAGTATCGGGGATATACTGTTGGTAACAGAAGAACTATAATGTGATTATCAGTGCTAATATGTTAACCCTTTGAGCGCTGGAACCGGATTTCGAAGGCCTTTGCAAACAGTTTGGATCCAGATGAGACGCCACAGAACGTGGCGTCTCATCAGGATCCAAACTGTTTGCTATTCTGATAGTATTCTTTGAAAAAAAACACGAAGAAAATGCTTATTTTAGAAATTTAGCAGACAACATTTTAGCAGACGACAAATTTCCCAGCATGCAAAGGGTTAAATTATTTTATAATTATATTTCATCACAAAATATCTTAGGAGATGTTGGCTTATTTACATAATAACTCATGACTACCCTTGTCAATTTTGTATTTTGTTATTTATTGCGTTGATGTGTGCAATAATTGTTATTAGATAGTGGAAATAAATTTTACAATGATGCGCATATGGTATGTTTTCTTATTTTATGTTGTTATTTTGTTTGCTGTTCTTTGTGCGATTTCTGCACAAGGTATGATATACTGACAAAGTCGTGATAATCCGGATAGACTGTTTGCGATTGTCTTTTACTTCGATTTCAACTTTTTGGCTGACACCAACACAGTTGACTTCACTAGGTTGATATTTCACAGTCGTTGTGTTCGACTTATCCTTCAATACCTTCATGCGTGTGTGTTTAAAAGTTACGAGGGCCTGTGGCTGCATTATGTGAGGACCTGGAGTGTGTCCCAGCACTACTACTTAACCCTTTGCATGCTGGGAAATTTGTCGTCTGCTAAAATGTCGTCTGCTGAATTTCTAAAATTAGCATTTTCTTCGAATTTTTTCAAAGAATACTATCAGAATAGCAAACAGTTTGGATCCTGATGAGACGCCACGTTCTGTGGCGTCTCATCTGGATCCAAACTGTTTGCAAAGGCCTTCAAAATCCGGTTCCAGCAATCAAAGGGTTAACCTACGTACTAGTCTCACGAAATTTTTGGGCGTTATATAGCTCCAATTTCAAGCTATTTGGGTTTTAATGAAAAGCTTCAAATTTGGAGTGGTTTTGTGCGGTGGAGTAAATCATGAGTACCCACAGGCAATCCCACCTGTCCTCAGTGTTTGAAACTTATCCCCCTATGCCATCTGGCAAAGCGGCATGTGGGGATATTTGTCGCGTTCTGAGAAAACTGGGCATAATGCATGTGCGTTAAGTGTNGGTACTTCCAGTATATGGCCAGTGTGGAGAAACTACAGGTAGGTACTTCCAGTATATGGCCAGTGTGGAGAAACTACACGTAGGTACTTCCAGTATATGGCCAGTGTGAAGAAACTACAGGTAGGTACTTCCAGTAGGTACTTCCAGTATATGGCCAGTGTGGAGAAACTACAGGTAGGTACTTCCAGTAGGTACTTCCAGTATATGGCCAGTGTGGAGAAACTACAGGTACTTCCAGTATGGCCAGTGTGGAGAAACTGCAGGTAGGCACTTCCAGTATATGGCCAGTGTGGAGAAACTGCAGGTAGCAGCCTCGGCACAGCAATTTGACTGACTACAAATAGAGCATAAATCGCTTCCCAACATCACACAAAAATGTGATGATGGTCAATACAAATATTATTGTAATTGAACATGGTTTTAATTGATTATTTTATTGTTTACTTTTAATGTTATTTACATGAAAATGACTATTTTCGTAGATATCTCCACTGATTTTGGTGAAATAAGCAAAGGTCATAAACTGAAAATATTTCCTGATCCGGAAGGATTGTACATGTGATTGCAGTGGGTTTCTTAGGATGTTACCACTGCAAGCTGTTTAATAGCGATGGTAGATTTGTGGCAATGGCATGGGGTTGTGTATATCAGTATGTAAATGTGCGGGGATATCGGGCATTGGTTGTGGGGATCTGGACATAATGGTATGGCAGTATGTTATTTGTCATTTGGATGCTGATTGTGCCTTGCTAATTGATGATGTTGATGATGGTTATTATGATAATGATGAATTTATTATGCTTGTGATGATGATCATGATGATGATGATGATGCTGATTACGATGATGATTACAATGATGACGATGGTGATAATTTTTGTTTTATTTGATATATAGAGACCGACAGCCCTAGCTAAGATAGTGGGAGTGTTCAGAATTGGATTTCGTAACCAGCACACCAACAATGCCAACAAACAGGACCTCATCATACTTGAGAACCTCTTCTACAATCGCTCCATTTCACAAGTAAGCAAGGTCCATATCACAAGTAAGCAAGGTCCATATCACAAGTAAGCAAGGTCCATATCACAGGAAGGCAAGATCCATATCACAGGTAAGCAAGGTCCATATCACAAGTAAGCAAGGTCCATATCACAGGTAAGCAAGGTCCATATCACAGGTAGGCAAGATCCATATCACAAGTAAGCAAGGTCCATATCACAGGTAAGCAAGATCCATATCACAGGTAAGCAAGGTCCATATCACAAGTAAGCAAGGTCCATATCACAAGTAAGCAAGGTCCATATCACAGGTAAGCAAGGTCCATATCGCAAGTAAGCAAGGTCCATATCACAAGTAAGCAAGGTCCATATCACAGGTAAGCAAGGTCCAAATCACAGGTAAGTAAGGTCCATATCACAGGTAAGTAAGGTACATATCACAGGTAAGCAAGGTCCATATCACAGCTAAGTAAGATCCATATCACAGGTATGTAAGATCCAAATCGCAGGTAAGTAAGGTCCATATCGCAGGTCAGTAAGGTCCATATCGCAGGTAAGTAAGATCCATATCACTGGTAAGTAAGGTCCATATCACAGGTAAGTAAGATCCATATCACTGGTAAGTAAGGTCCATATCACAGGTAAGTAAGATCCATATCGCAGGTAAGTAAGGTCCATATCACAGGTAAGTAAGGTACATTTCACAGGTAAGTAAGGTCCATATCACAGGTAAGTAAGGTCCATGTCACAGGTAAGTAAGGTCCATATCACCGATAANGAAATACTGTTATTGTCCGTACAAAACTTTTCAATGCGTTTATTTAGGACTGTAGTAAATAGTTTGGACAAACAACTTAAAAGTGTAATACCACGATAATTATTAACCTCGCTTTTGTCGCCTTTTTTATGTAATGGTATTATCAAGCCTTCCATCCAGCTTGCTGGGTAGTAACCTGAATTTAAAATACCGTTAAAAATATCACATAAATGACTGGCTAGAATATCAATACATTCCACGAAATACTCGTTTAATAATTGGTCATTGCCCGGGGTTTTATTACGCTTGAGCGATTTAACTGCACAGCGTATTTCACTAACGGTAATAGGCTGGTCAAGTTCAGTGTTAAAACTAGATAAATTATTAAAATCATGTTGTCTACAAAAATATTCTGCTTCTTCGTTGTAACAATTAGATAAATCGTTACTTAAATTGGCAAAGTATTCTTTAAATGTATCAATAGAAATGCCAGCATGGTCAGATATTGGTTTACTTTTAAAATATTTCCAAAATTCTTTTGGTTTACATTTTTTCAGACGTTCAATTTCTTTCATTTTTGCCCTATAACTGTTATTTTTACATTTCCTTATGGTTTTTGTATAAGTAGATTTGCGTTCCATTAAGAGTACCCTATTTGCGTTATTTTGGTCTGAATTGAAAAGGCGTAGTGCTTGCAAATACGATTCATTTCAGGCACAACGGTGGCAGTTTTAATTTGTTTTGTTTTGCAAAGCTTGTTTATTTACTCTTGGATTTACTCCTTTGTACACTTCTGATCTGTTTTAATCGCAAACAACGTCAACCCGAAAATAACGAGCGTACGCAGGATTATTGTTTTCGTGTGATATGTTTTACTTAAGTCAGATTAACTAGCAACTTTATTGCAAAGTCTTTCAATTGTTCTGTGACTTAGTTGTGCTTAATAGATCTGCAATACGAATCAAAGACGCGGTTTTGTAAACCATTTAGATTTTTTTTAATTATAGTAAACGGGTTCCTGTGTGGATATTCATATAATCCATAATAGTATACGTGTGA
Organism: Dreissena rostriformis; assembly: GCA_007657795.1. NCBI lineage: Eukaryota > Metazoa > Mollusca > Bivalvia > Myida > Dreissenidae > Dreissena > Dreissena rostriformis. Next base: position 76,722 of record VMBQ01001697.1, read on the forward strand.
TACAAATGTTTAACAGCCGAACTATTTAAGTAGGTTTCTTGAAATTGTGACGTTACTACGTCTTTGAGAGTACGTGACGTCATACAGCTCTTCGCAAAACGGTTTTGTGATGTGCTGTATAGTGTGTTAGTGCACGAAAGTAAACTCAGCTGAATGACGCTACACGTATTCATGCTACAGTGGGTGAAATCAAAGTAACCTTACGTTAGAAGTACTTTAGTGTGTGAAAACAAATCAGTGACCTGGCAAGACAGCAACATATACAAAACATAAGCTCATGTGAGCTTTTGAACCGACTTAAAATTTACGTTGAACGTCCTTTTGTGGGTGAGATCAAATCGGCGAACTTATGTGAGATGAAGTTAAGTGGGAGAATTCAAATTAGTGAACTTATATTAGACGTGCTTGAATGGGTGAAATCATATCAGTAACCTTACGTTAGACGTACTTAAGTGAGTGTTTTCAAGTCATTGAACTTGCGTTATATGTTCGTTTATATTAGTGGGTGAAATCAAATCAGTTAACTTGCAAAAGACAGACCGGGTACTTCATTTAGAGACATCAACTAAGTCACGGTAGGAGTACTTTAGTGGGTGAAATCATATCAGTCAACTTACATTATAAGTATGTTAGTGGGAACAATTCAATTAATGGACGTAAGCTATTTGTACGTTAGTGGTTGAAAGTAAATCACGTGACTGGCCAGTGTTTTATGTACTGAAGTGAAAAATTCTTAATGTTGTTTGCTTAGTCCAGTTGCAGGAAATTTGTCGGTTTTAACAGTGATCAAGTTTCTTGATTGCTAACAAGAATTGGGTCTTGTGGTCATAAAGGATTGTACATTTCTTGTGCAGATCTTTATCTTTGAGGATAACATAAAATAGCACCGAACTCAGCAATGAACTACGACGAAAAGCGAAAGGACAGTACGGAATCTGGAAGCGCTGATCATATTATGAACAATTACTTCAATGTAAGTAAATTAAGTATTAGTTTACAATTTCTGCTACATTTTGTATCATGAATGATTTAAATTTTACTTATTATTGACTGAAACAAATCAATAACAAAACTAAGCTTATACAATCCGTAATCTTAGTTTTAAATTAAATGAATTTGTTAACAGATTTTGGATTACTGTATAAGTGGTAAAGTTAGCGAAGTGGAAATATTTGCGAATTTCGCGAACGCAATAAATTCGCTTAATTTTCTGCCAGCCGAAATTGCGCCGCCATTGAGATAGAAATTTACGATGACACTGGGAAAAGATAATTACTCTAAACCATCGTGTAAGAAATTTAATCTTGACACTAGTGTAAAATAAAAACTACTTTGTAAGCGATTATACATAATAACTATTATAAAACAGAATAGAACACATCGTTTATTTCACCATAGTATACAAAATATACAATAAGGGCAATATAACAAAGCAAGATTATTAATAAATTATAAACTTCCGGTAATATTAGCAATAGGGATTTGCAAACATAAACGTAATGATTGAATATGTTTTCACACCTTATCGCTTGATTACAATTGGATTATTGTTATTGTTGTTTGTTATCGAGAAAAGGCATTGTTAATAGTTTTTCCCCATAAATCACTGAGACACGGTAATGTATTGTCATTCAGATTAAAGTTACCTTAGATATTTTGTCAATTTGCGACTTTTTATTTGACACAAAAGCTATAGCGGTATAATTTGTGTGTAGTGGGAGATTTGGTTAAATTTGAGTTTAAAACTACATGTATTAAAAATAGGGATATTTAATTATCGCACACTCAAACCATTAAGTGGTATAACGTGATGAAGTTGAACTTAACTTTGTACAACTTGAAATATTTGTATGTCCTTTTGATACGGGCGATTCGCTAACATTTCCGCACGCTCAATGACTGTTGTTTTGAATTCGCTAACTTTTCGACACGCGGAAATATTCACTTATTCAGTATGCCATTCGTTTTCTGAGCTTGACATATTTAACCGTAAGAATTAAAAAAAGTATAATAACCAGAAAACTATTCACAGAAAAATAATAACTCGTTTCTGATATATTTCGCCTCAAAAGGCTTTTTCAACGTGTATTATATTGTTATATTTATTGTTATCCTGTCTGGATATGAAAAAGAAACATATTTTCAAAATATAAAAATAAAAAGTTGCTCACAGAGAATTGAACCATGGTGCTTTGAATCAAAAGGTTAGTCCGTTAACCACCCGGTGATGCCGACAATAACTACCACACTACTTTACATAATATCAACAATTTTAACGAAAACAATTTTAACGTCTCAATTTATTAAATAGTTTACGTTACAAAGCGTTATACTTTTCTCTCAATTTTTATCGAAAAATTGGAACGGCTAATATGTATATGTCCGTACGAACTGTTAAAATTCTTCTTTATATTCACTATATCATGGAATCAATGGCAAATTGTTTTCGGAAATTCTGTCAAGTAGACAATACGTTAACATGTCCCTTTACAACTCATTGAATGAACTAAAATGACATTTTTTGCGATGACATTCGAGAGTAGCAATAACTGCATGCATTTATACACGTTATATAGACGTTCATACGTCACTACAAAGAGTTGTTTCATGATAAAACTATTTGTTTTTGAGCGTGAGTGACGCGAGACGATTGAGTAAAATCTAGTATTCTGTCGTTTAAGTTGAAATATTTGGAATATCGGAAATCAAATACTTACATACACTTATATAAGCTAATGTACTGTACATATATGTAAAGGTAAATATTAAATAAATTAATTATGTATTAACCCATTTATGCCTAGCGTCTAGAAAAAAGGCCTTGGCAAACAGCGTAAACCCAGATGAGACGCCGCATGATGCGGCGTCTCATCAGGGTCTGCGCTGTTTGCTTAAAGGAATTTCTGCAATAAATATTCTAAATATAGAAATAAATATACAAGACACCCCTAATTTTGGAAATAAATTGATCCAATTTAGAAGGATGGGAGAGTCCACTAGGCATAAATGGGTTAAGTAAACGCCAGAAATCTTTGCGCGATGCACTTAAACTGTTTATCATAGATGTTTTTATCTGTCAAGTTTTCAAGTCACCTTTTTATAGTTAAAAAAAAAAATGGTCCTGATATGAACTTTTTAAGCATGGAATGAAGTCATAGTCTTCATTTTAATCTATTTATGCACTATTAAAATTGATTTAAGTCGCAATTGCCCACGTATGTACAATAGAAAGCCTGCCTAGCGGTAGCGGTTCTTTAAAAGGGACTTGTTCACACTTTATCAAAGTGAGAATTTTTCAACTTTTTGTGACAGATTCAAGAACTTAATGAATGCCGCAGGCTCATACTGAAAACACACTTTCGTTTCCGAAAAATCATCGTTAGAAATTGATAAAATTATAAAGCGTCTCAGACGCGAATCGATTTTAAAAATTTCGATTTCTTGTGTTACCTGGTATCGTTACATTTTGTAACAACACGTGGATGGTTTTACAAAGTAAAAAATAAATGGCAACCCATGTGAAGACGGATGGTCAGGTCCGCACATAATGTAGTCGTAAAGACTCAATGACGACCCGAACATAAACTATGAATTACACAAACACACACGTGAAGACGGATTGCTCCATGGGTGAGTGGTTCGAGCCCTAGTGTGGTTATTTGTTTTCTCTTTTTTTTTTTACTTTTATCCTTGTTGTTATATTGGAGCTCTTTAGTTCTGATGTTTATATGTTTCTATTTAAAGCATTTAATGACAAACTTCAAAACATGCCAAAATCTGTGAACAAGTCCCTTTAATCTCCCTCAACGACACCAAGTACTGGTTCTAGTCCCAGGAAGCGGTCTCCAGAGCGTTTTAAATAAGCCTAAGGCTTTCGATGCAATCGAGCTAAAAATAAATAGGTTTAAACTTACTAGCGGTAGAAATGACACTGATAATATGTATCAGTAACAGCGGCCCGTGCCTCGGCCAACGTGGTATTATATCAAATTACATGTCGACTTGACCGCGATAATCCGCGTATAAATATTTTTAACGAATTGCTGTTAGAAATAGAGACATTATAATTTCTCTATTGATCAATGTGTTTGTGTATGATTATGGGCTGGATTGAATATGAAACCTACGCATTAATCGATTAACATTTTCAGTAACTGTTTGCACTCGGATCAGCAGACGATTTATTGCTTAAATCCGTGCGGGGGATTCTGGAGATACTCGATGTATCACAATTGTGACTATTTGTGTCGTGTTCTGAGCAAACTGAGCATAATGCTTGTGCGTAAAGTGTCATCCCATATTAGCCTGTGCAGTTCGCACAGGCTAATCTGGGACGACACTTTTCGGCTCAACTGGATTTTCGCTAAGAAGAGACATCATTTAAACGAAAAATTCCATAAAGCGTAAATTGTCGTCCCTGATTAGCCTTTTCGGACTGCACAGGCTAATCTGGGATGACAATTTACGCACAAGCATTATGCCCAGTTTTCTCAGAACACGACACATTTGCGCAAACTGGTAACAACGGTTACCTCCCCTATATAAGTTACAGCTCCGTCTCGAAAATCACCAAATCCCACAAGATTTGGAAGAATCTCTTGTCTGTTTTGATGGGTTATTGAATGAAATACAACGTTTTTTTTTTCTTTGTGCTCAACGTTCTGGGGAAACCGTCTCGGGGATGATGACGACAGTCGGTGACGACGAGAGTGGCCATAAAGGCAGAGCCGTGAGCTGCCCTCTCTTGGCGGAGCTGCGTTCAGACATGAATTGTCTTGTAATTGTGTGTTTTTTTATATTTTTTTTTACCAGTGCACATTAAGGTCTCATTGGCCACCGTGCACTGGTCTATTTGGATCTAAATTATATCTTTGGCGAATACCCGGGCAGCCGGGGTAAATTTGACCTACTTTGGCTCAAAATTAATCTTTTCCCCCTGAAAGGTCACAGGGGCAGGTCGATACCATTGAACTCGTGAAGAGGCGGCCACTACCTGTAAATAAACTACTCATACACACGGAGCAGGCAGTCTGCGTTCGATTGCCGATCATAGCACATCGTTGAGTAAGCTGCGGCAATTTAAGTCCATAATACCATTGGAATTATTTGTGACTTGGGATGCCTTTTGAGCGGAAGTGACCCAAGAAACTTTGCGCACTACACCATAGCTTGATGGGTAGCTTTAATAGAGACTCATATCTTTGTCCGGGTCACAGGTTTCCATTGGTAATTTAGGACAGTGCACCTTTCTGGTCTCTTAGGTAAGCCTGAGCCAGGGACATCTCTGTGACTTTGGATGCTTTTTGACAGGGGGTGACCCAAGCAACTTTGCGCAGTACATACCATAGCTTGCTGGGTAAGCTTGAGACTCATATATTAGTCCGGGTTTCCATTCCAGTTAGTGCACGTGTCAGGTCTCGTAAGTCACCTGAGTGGTTCAAGCTTATTATTAGCGCTTGTTCTACAGTGACCGATTGTCTTCCTTGCATAACGCAGAGGGGGGACATTGATTGTCTTCCTTGCAAAACGCAGAGGGGAGACACTGCAGACTCGTTGCTATAGGTGTAAGACACCCGAGGTGACCCAAGTCACCCAAGACACCCGAGGTGACCCAAGTCATCTCAAGACACCCTAGGTGACCCAAGTTAACTCAAGTCATCCCAAGTTGACCCAAGTCAACCCAAGACACACAACGTCGACCCAAGTCGACCCAAGTCGACCCAAGTCGACCCAAGTCGACCCAAGTCGACCCAAGTCAACCCAAGTCGACCCAAGTCAACCCAAGTCGATCCAAGTCAACTTAAGACACCCCAAGTCGACCCAAGTCATCTCAAGACGACTTGGTGACCCAAGAAACCCTAGGTGACCCAAGTCACCCAAGACACCCGAGGTGACCCAAGTCACCCAAGACACCCTAGGTGACCCAAGACACCCTTGGGCCCAAGTCACCCAAGACACCCTAGGTAACCCAAGTCACTCAAGATACCCGAGGTGACCCGAGTCACCCAAGTGATCAAAGCGATCCAAGTCGCACAGGGCATACGAAACCGGCTTGTATAGAGGAAATTTATATTATTTGTTTATCAAATCACACGGCTAAGGAAAGCCCGAGGAAAAGCCATTATATATATATCCCGAAGGAACGGTAGACACGTTACAAAATTGGTGGCAGCGGTGGGATATATTGGGACGACCTTTAAAGCATCCCGACTCAGCGTCACAATGGCTT